>JASDQU010012345.1:41466-95850 GCA_032191745.1 Picea mariana
AAAACAACTACAAAATAGAACATTTAAACTACACAATAAATAGATTAAACATTGAGCAAGAAAAAACTAACAACGAGTTTTACCAACAACTAAACAACTAAAATACTAAAAGTTTTTTAAAGCAATATATCTACAATAAATTTGAAAATGTACTAACTATGAAATTTTCCAAACTCTATTTTGTAGAGTATGGAAATTTTCTATTTTGTAAGGAATCTCAAAACAACAATATTTTGTGCTTTTAATACTTAGCTCTACTACAATTTTTATAATATAAAGTTTCCTGCTTTCTATTTCTATTTAAAGAACAAGATTACCCTGAACTAAAACATACACATTACAGCACAGCGCATCAGCTTAGCGCAGAGAAAGCGTGGTAGGCCCATGACCTACAGGTCTCAGGATCGAAACTTAGCCCTTACACACTCAGGTTCAATTCCTTTTATTTCCAGCTCCTTTTAGTAGATTCATATATTTGCACCTGATCTGCAGGGCGTCTTTTTATTCTGTTCTCTGGTTGTGGACATTCTGTATGTAGATTCATACGCTCTTCTGCTGCTGCTACTGAAGCATAAAATTGAGAAATTCCGTACGAATAATTATTTTGTTATAAACCGCCATTGCAAAAAGCAGGATTAAAAGGAGAAGTAGAGGGAGAACAAATTTGAAGAACCAGATGGCGGTGTGAAAACACACCATTAACATTGATAAGCAGAGGCATTATGAGTGTATGTTTATGCCCTCTCCCCACGGATGCGGCGAGCAAGCTGGATATCTTTGGGCATGATTGTTACCCTCTTGGCGTGAATGGCGCAGAGGTTGGTATCTTCGAAGAGCCCAACCAAGTATGCTTCCGCCGCTTCTTGCAGTGCGGCCACCGCTGACGACTGGAATCTCAAATCTGTCTTGAAGTCCTGGGCAATCTCCCTTACAAGCCTCTGGAAGGGCAATTTCCTTATCAGAAGCTCGGTGCTCTTCTGGTATTTTCGAATTTCACGGAGAGCAACAGTGCCTGGCCTGAACCTGTGAGGCTTCTTCACTCCACCCGTCGCCGGTGCAGACTTCCTCGCTGCCTTGGTCGCCAGCTGCTTCCTTGGGGCCTTTCCCCCAGTTGATTTACGGGCAGTCTGCTTTGTTCGGGCCATCTCTCCCCTTCTATCTCCTTCGACTTTCCTTTTCTTGGAACCGTTGTGATCTGATCTGCAACTGCTAATTCAGTAAACCCTAAACAACGATGAATGAATGGCTGTGCCAGACATAGCTGGCCCTTTTTAACACCTTCAAAGATTTGATTTCTCTCATTTAAATTACACATTTCATCTCCTCCGTCCTTTCTTTACCCTTAATCGACGGTCCACGTTCTAACCCGCCGATCCTTCCCCACCCGATGTGGATCGCCTAACCTTCCTATTTCTTCGTATTCTCTTTTCTCGAATTGTGGGCGTGTAGAGAAGTCATGCATCCGAATTGGTTCATGTTGTATTTTTCTAGTCTCCCATTCCAAAAATCCCCACTACCTCCAAAACATTTCATTGAAAGGGGATTTCAAGCTAGACTAGCATACCTTGGAATTTGCAAATGGGAATGTTAAAGTGAATTAGGGGATGAACACATAAAAGAAAAATGTGTTTACTATGAAGTTGTCATTGAAGTAGAAGCTCACCATTAAGTTATTGGGGTAATTGCGAGCAACAAATCTTGTCATTATGGTGTCGAACTTAAGTGAATGTGACTAGTAGAGAGGGAAGTGGGATTAACAAGGCAATGGTGGTTAATGTTACTCCTCTCACTTAGGGGTAATTAGAGGAGATCATTTTCATTATCCACATTGCAAACAGTGATCTCATAGATGATGACTAATATACTCCATAGACAACAGCCCCTTAAATGACTCCCCCTCGTGATTGCTCAGCTCATTCACTTGATCATCAAGCTCATCCGATGATGGTGGTCTAGCACAAATGACGTACATTAGTCATTGTTTCATACAAAGTGTTACATTTAATGCATTGGGCATTTAGATAAGGATCATGGGTTGAAGTCAGATAATGAATCATGATACTTGGAAGTTATGTTTTTTGTCTTGTTTCACCTTGGTGGCCATCATATGTACTCTAGTCAAGTGCTGTCACTCTTAGGGAAAAGGGGTACTACTTGGAGGCTTTGAAATGGGTAGCGTACCCATACATTTTCATACTTAACACTTTCCATCCATATTCCTCCTGTTGTCCTGTCTTTTGGGAATGGTTGTTACATGTATCCCAAAAAGGTTCTTACTTCATTCTCCTATGAAAAGAAGGGGTTTGAATGCTCAAGGTTGATGCAACTGGTAAAAAGAATGGAAAGAACATGTTATAAACTCGAAATGCAAAAGAATAAAAGGGGTATGAATGATAAGTCAAAAGGCGAGTTAGCTTGAGCTCTACCCCCTCGCTATGAGGCCATCACCTCAAAGGGCTTGCAAAGCAATCAATGAATATCAATGCATAAATGCATGAACCCTAAAAGGGGATTGCAAAGTAATTAATGAATATCAAAAGGCAAGGTAGGGGTGGAAAGAAACAGTGTTGAAGAAAGGGTAACTCAATGCACCAAGCACTCCCTCTACAAAGGTGCTCATGGAGATGAACATCACACGTGACCTTGCATGTCAATGACACCATGACCATGAAGTAAACCCCATGTCATACCACTCATTCACACTTATACTTTGATGGGTTTCTTAGGACCTATACTTGGGTACTGGCACACCTAATAGGGTTCTATAATGGTCCTTCCATACTTAAACTTGGCAAATTATATAAAGCCATAAGCTAGTGTGAAGTTTGAAGAAGATATATAATGTGAATTGCTTGCATGGCATTTGTATTAACTTGTGACTCAATTTTATAATTGTAATGACACGTGTATCTATGATGGTTGGTTTCACTTGATTCCCTGAGCGCTTTGCTTGATGATGCACCCCTTGAGATGCTCCTATGGAGGACGTTTTGATGCTTCTCCCACACTAGATGATGGGCATTGGACGTTATGATGATTTGGCATGCTTCTTGACACCCTTCGGCACCTCTTGGACCCTAGATGTTGCACATAAGAGCTAAGACGTTGTACCATGAGCTTGACATGTCACTAAGAGGACAGGAAGTGCTCGCCATGGACGTTGAATTGCTTTGAGGATGTTAGGGCTTGGCTTGATGATGTTGCCCTTGATGATGATGGTACACCTCTTTGGAGAGGTCATAGAGCTTTATTCCATGATGATGTCATGCTTGAGAGGTGGGGCGTTGCATACTTGGAGATGACGTCATGCTTGAGGAGGAGATGACAGTTGCTTGAGTCAATGTACCATTCTTGATGATGAGTTGGCATCCTTGATGTGAATTTCTTGATGAGGAGGCATGATTCTTCATGATACCTTGCACCTTTTGGGGAAGAGATGTGACTTTCGGAGCTTTGTACTCCACTAGGAGATAACGTCACCCTCTTTGAGCCTTCTAAACTCACACGTGTGGCACTTTTAGAGAATGTTTTCATGTGTTAGCATTGTATCATTGTTTTAGAGGCATTTTGGGGGTCAACCTAAGACCTATGCACCTTGTATCATGGATTTTTTGTAGATTTTAACCTTGTACAATATTTTATTGCAAATAGATTTTCAATAAAAGAACAGAAAATGTACAATGGAAAATACACACATTACACAGAGATTTTTCCCCTGGAAACCCAAACCGGGAAAACCATCATATTTTATATTCATTCATAGTGATACATTATTTACAAGACAATATACATATAGGAGCCAACGACATCCAAAACCCTAACCCAATGACCTGGATTAGTCAACAACCCTAATTTCTTAACCGGAAATAGAAAACCATCGGCAAAAACCATGTGCCGAAAAATCACCCAACAATGGACACAAAAATCGAGGTGACACGAAAAACGAGGCAAAAATGCGACATGTTTCCTGAGGCAAAAAAAAAATTCTCAAGGGGGGGCCTAGCGGCCCCCCTGCGTGCCCGACGCAACGTAGCAGACACTAAAGCTAGTCATGCAAAGAATATAACACATACCCAACATTCTCCCACTTGTTGTTTTATTTGCATACATGGGGTTACATGGTTACATAGTCAACAATCCAGGGCAACAATGCCCATGGATCCTCTACACCAAGAGAACTTCTCAGTGCTCACAGATTTTGTTATTGAATCTGCAACATTTTTCAAAGTGTCCACCTTCATCAACAACACTTTCTTTTCTTCAACCATGTCTCTCACAAAGTGATATTGAATATAAATATGCTTTGTGTTTGAATGATAAGTCGGGTTCTTCGCCAGAAAAATTTCACTCTAACTGTCACAATCTATCCTTACGACTTGTTGTACCAACCCAATACCTGAGCACAATCTTTGTAACCATATTGCTTCCTTACTTGCATGAGTGTCTGCCATGTATTCAACGTATGTAGTTGAAAGTACCACTGCAACCTATCTTTTTCTCATCCAACTAATTGCTCCTCCAAACAGGTTAAACACATAACTGCTTGTAGATCTCCTACGATCCAAATCTCCAGCCCAATCTGCATCCACAAAGCCATGTATGTCCAACACTCTGTCCAATCCTGGTTTTCCTTGGTAACACAATCCATAGCGATCAATGCCATGCAAATACCTAAAAACCCTTTTTACTGTTGTCCAATGCTCCTTCCCTGGTTTTGACATATACCTGCTCAAAACTCTCATTGCATGTGAAATGTCTGGTCTAGTACAGACCATTGCATACATCAAACTTCCAACTGCACTCGCATATGGAACACGAGACATGTCCTCCTCCTCTTCACGTGTCTTGGGAAACTGATCCGCAGATAACTTTACACCAACAGGAATAGGGACCTTGACCGGTTTACATTCCTACATATTAAACCTCTGCAATATTGTCTCGACGTATTTTCTTTGATTTAACCAGAGTTTCCTCTTTTTCCAATCTCTTTTAATTTCCATGCCCAAAATGAAATTTGAAGCACTGAGATCTTTCATGTCAAATTTAAAGGACAATTAAGTTTTCACATCCTGGATAATCTCCTCGTTGTTTCCTATCAGCAACAGGTCATCCACATACAAGACTAAATAAATCAAATGATCACCAATTAATTTAAAATACACACAATGATCCTCTTTGCTTCTTGTGAATCCAAGTCCCAACATATAAGTATCAATTTTTTTATACCACATCCTTGGTGATTGTTTTAAACCATATAGGGACTTTTTCAACTTGCATACCAACTCCTTCTTTCCCTTCACAGCAAAGTCTTATGGTTGCTTCATATAGATTTCTTCTTCCATATCCCCATGTAGGAATGTTGTCTTCACATCCATCTGTTCTACTTCAAAATCAAATGCATCAGCAATAGATAACATAAATCTTATAGAAGTTAACTTGGTAACAAGAGAAAAAATCTCCCTCAACCTAGGGATAACCCTTTGCTACTAACCGAGCTTTGTATTTCTCCACTTTGCCTTTTGCATTCAACTTCTTTTTAAATACCCATTTGTTGCCAATGAGATTTCTTCCAGCCGACAACTCCACTAGATCCCAAGCCTCATTCTTATCCAAGGCTGCCATTTCTTCATCCATGGTCTTTTTCCAGAGCTTTCCATCCTTTGAATCCACTGTCTCCCTGGCAGTTCTAAGATCATCATTAGTAATAAACAAAGAAAAATTTGAACGAAAATGAGATGGAGTATACCTTTCTGGTATCCTTCTTTCTCGAACCGATCTCCTCAATACTGGAGTATGATGATCTTCTTCTTCTTCTTGTTCTTCTTATGTAGGGTCTAATTCATCATCATTTAAATCAAACTATATTTTCTCTGATTATTCCTTAATTGGTAGGACTTCTTGTTTAACAACATCCTTCATTTCTCTAAATACCACATCTTGACTATACACAACCTTCTTAGTTTCTGGGTTCCAAAGCTTATAACCTTTGAGACCATCTTTAAACCCAATAAAGATACACTTTTCAACCTTCTTATGTAGCTTACTCATGTTTTCCTTTGGAACATGAACATAGGTCTCACAGCCAATAACCTTGAGATGTGTGAGAGAAGGTTTCTTACCAATCCATACCTCTTGTGGAGTCTTGCCATCCAGTGATGATGAGGGTGATCTGTTGACCAGGTAATATGTAGTACCCATTGCCTCTGCCCAAAATTCTTTCCCTAACCCGGCACCACTGAGCATGCACCTTGCTTTTTCCATCAGCGTATTGTTCATCCTTTCAACAACTCAATTCTATTGAGGTGTATATGGAGTAGTCTTCTGCCTTGCTATACCACACTTAATACATAATTCTTCAAATTCATTCATGCATAACTCTCTACCATTATCTGTCCTCAACACCTTAATTATTTTCTTTGTTTGATTCTCAACAAGAGCCTTAAGCTCTTTAAACATGTCAAAGACTTCATATTTCTTCCCGAGGAAATATATCCAAGTATTCCTCGAGAAGTCATATATAAATGAGACACAGTACACAGATTTTCCCAATGATGGACTCGACACAGGTCCAAACACATCACTGTGAACTAGCTGTAAAATTCCTTCTACCCTTGTTGCACCAAAGGGGAATCTTACCCGATTCTTCTTCCCATATACACAATGTTCACAAAAATCAAAATCCAGAGAACAGTTAGACATACCTTCAACCATACCTTTACTGTGTAGTAGTTGAAGCCCCTTCTCTCTGATATGCCCCAGTCTTTGATGCCAGAACATAACCTTTTCTCCAGAGATTGTACGAGTTCTTTCTTCTTCAACTCCAATATCAAGAACAATTGAACTATTACACCCATCACTAATAGTGCTTCCTTGTAGCTTTTATAGAGTTCCAAATCGAACTTACTTCAAAAACACCATTGTTCCTCGAACCATCCTGCAGGTTTCCTTTTCAAATATTGTTTTTACCCCTACATCGTCCATTTTGCTTACATAAATAAAATTTTTGGCCAAATCTGGGATGTGCAGAACACCAGGTAGTGTTCTAATCCTTTCATCTATGATCCTCAACTTGACTTTTCCTCTTCCTATGATTTGGGTTGTCGAGTCATCACCTACGAAAACATTACCTCCATCATACCTTTCATATTCACAGAACCATTCCCTGTGGGGAGTCATATGAAAGGATGCACCTGAGTCAACCAACCATGTTTGATGATCTGCATGTGTGCTTGAAGAAGCCAAGTACGCATCCCTCCTTCTTCCTTGGAGGTCTTTTCTTCTGTAGACGAAGCTTCTTCAGATCCCTTCTTTTTTCTCAATTTTGGATATACACTACTTCTTGTAGTGCCCTTCTTTTCCACATTTCCAAAATACCTTTACAAACTTTCCAAGAGATTTAGATCTACCCTTAGACTTAGATCTCCCACTTGAGGACTTAGATGTATTTCTTTCCTGGGAGCTTCCTCTTGCAAATAATGCATATGTGTTATGTCCTTCCATGTTCTTCTGTCTCATCTCCTCCGAAAACAAGGATGAGACCACTTCATCAAACTTCAAGGAAGTTGTATTACTACCTATGGCCACACCCAGAATATCCCACGAGTCTAGTAAAGAGCACAGTAAATTGATACACTAATCTTCATCTGAAATTTTAATCTCAACAAATACCAACTGACTTACCACAGTATTGAAGGCGTTCAAATGCTCTGCCACCGAGTCTCCATCTTTCATCCTCAGGTTATACAACTTCTTTCTCAGGAATAGTTTATTTACTAGGGACTTAGACTGATACAACTTCCCCAACTTATCTCATAAATATTTGGTTGGAGCTTCCTCTAACACATTCAATAATATTGAATCTGAGAGACACAGTCAGATTGTTCTCTTCGCCTTCTAGTCCAACTTTTTCCAGTCATTTGTTGAAGTTCCTGTAGGTGCAGTACCTGGATCCACCGTGATCCACTGATCTTTGTATACCAACAAATCTTCCATATTGAACTTCCACAGCTCAAAACTTTGCCCATTAAACTTCTTGATCTCCATTTTCAAACTACTCGCCATTTTTTTTCACCTAAAAAATCAATACCATAGATATCCCACTGTAACAAGGCTTATCATAGTCCTGAGCCAAACCCTTGACCACAAAGGTGTCCCCCTGAAGCCAACAAAGCTCTGATACCAAATGTAGATTTTAACCTTTTACAATATTTTACTGCAAATAGATTTTCAATAAAAGAACATAAAAAATACAATGGCAAATACACACATTACACAGAGATTTTTCCCCTGGAAACCCAAACTGGGAAAACCAACATATTCTATATTCATTCATACTGATACATTGTTTACAATACAATATACATATAGGAGCCATCCGAATCTAAAATCCTAACCCAATGACTTGGATTAGTCAACAACCCTAATTCCTTAACCAAAAATAGAAAACCATCGACAAAAACCTTGTGCTGAAAAAACCGCCCAACAATGGACACAAAAATCGAGACGACATAAAAAATGAGGGGGGATATCGCCCCCCTCAAACCCCCTTGCGCGCCTGGTGCAACGTAGCAGACTCTACAACTAGTCGTGCAAAGAATATAACGCATACCCAACATTTTTATATTTTAGGGGCTTCTTAGAGAGGTGCAACACTTGGTTTCCTCATATATATAGAGGGAGTGCCACCTCATTGTAAATCATAACACAACTAGTGGAGAATCACTACTACTCTTATCTTCTCTACTTCTCTTTCAATATGGATGACTTATACGCCTTCTTTACTACTCTTTTGGATGCTTTCAAGTTTTGATGAATGATTTCATGGTGATCATTGATGTATCTAGTAAGTCCTAAGTCTTTGTTGGTTTATTTCTTGGATGTATTAAGTGTAAATGTTTTTATCAAAGTGGTGATGGTGCATGTTACCTTGTATTGCTCTTGAATAAACCTTGTCTTGAAACCTTAGGAAGGTTTGTAGTGGACTACCTTCCCTTGTTAATCATTTTCTTGAATCTTGTTAAAGGACACAAGAATATTTCCAGGGTTTGTAGTGGACTACCCTAGTTGTGTTCTTGTAGGATAACGTCCTAAGCTTTGCAGTGGAATACCCTAGGGTTTTACCCAAGATCCATATTGATCTCATATTTTAAAGGTTCTTAGAACACATCAAACAACTTCCTAGGGTTTGTAGTGGACTGCCTTAATTTTCCATTCTAAAGGGTAAATACCTATGGTTTGTAGTGGACTACCCTATGGTTTTATTCTTAGGTCTCTCTTTCACTTTTCTCTCCAAGAAAGTGAATAATTTGACTCCATGTGCCCAAGAGGAACAAAACTACATTGGTCTCTATCCTTTGTGATGAATCTAAACCCTAAAATTCACCTTCTCTTTGTTGCTATATGGTTAGATTAGGGTTTGTTGCAATCTTCATTCAATTTCCAACCATAAAGAATCTTGACGTCTAGGGTTTATTGGCAACTTTTACCTATGAAGTGTATCTTCCTATCATTCATTGCATTGCTGGTATAATTTTCATCCCCTTAGGGCTTGATGTCTTGCATTCTAGAGTTGTTATATGCCATTTTCATTTTCAACAATTGATTGTTATTAAACCCTGGTTTAACTTGTACTAATTCAGCCCCAGTTGTATCAACTTCTAACTTGTTTTAAGGGATGATTATTTATGTTATTGTAACTATATATATAGATGAAGTTTATTGTCTTTCTTCAAGTTTTATAACAACTATAGCTTTCTTCTTGATTTGTAGTGTTTGGGGCATCTCCTCGACTTGTTTTGACTTGCTAAATATAATTTATTGTCCTAGTTACTTCATATATGAAAATTTGGAAACTGCTTCATTAAACCATCTTGTTCTTGCCTTGATAACCTTGACCTAATGGTGGCGTGTTTGAGTAACTAGCATAGGAGGCCATAGACTTGAATTTTTCTTGTTATAGGATTCCTTGAAGTTGCTAGGTAAACATCCCTTGTATTGGATTTCATCCTTCACTAAAACGAGCGAAGTAATTGCTAAGGTGACTATGGAAAATACTTCCAAAGTTACACTTGTCTTGCACCTTGTGAGAGGCTTTGCACAAGGGTGCTAGATTTTGTGATAACAGTTAACACTATGAAATGTGATTGATTGATAAGAATCTAAATCGTCATCTAGTCAAACAAAGGAAATAGAGATATTGGCACATTTACACTCTACAAAAACAAAGTTCAACTCGTTAAACATGGAAACACAATGTGTAGGAGGGACAAGTTAACATATCCTCTAAATCTACTAAAATTGGTGGGAATATCAATCCATTGCTTGTGTAGGTCCTTGCTTGAACCTTGTTTACATTTAACACAAAAAATGCAAAACAAGGAACAAACAATTTTGTGTGTTATATTTTATATTTGTTGGCTACCATGTTTCTCAAGGTGCAATGACTATATGTAACATCCCGCTCTGGCGCACTGAGAGAACTTATTCTTTGAGGACACTTGCTTGCAAGTGATCTGGATTACTATGATATTAAAACTTTTGATTTTGATTATGAGGCATTATGGGTTGATGACATGTTGTTTTACTACATTGACATAGACAGGTGCTATTGACTCGGTTTACTAAGTGTGCAGGATTTTGGACCTCAAGGATGTAGAGGCATTGATGGAACCCTTGGACTCCGGATCGAGTTAGGGAGTGTACCATTGGGGTTTGATTGTTTTACTGTGATATTAGTGCATCTGATTAGATGATATGATATGGATATGTTCTAACATGATTTGTTGATGATGCATGCTGACGATAGCTTGCCGACTAGACTCACATGTGGAGTAAAGGGGTCACGCACAACTACCAGAGATGTTGAGGGAGAGGTGTGGACATCAGCCCTACCACAGCCTACTAGCACTCCCGTCGTGGCTTGAACTGTAGGTTAACATTTACCTAGTTTGAGAGGACCCACGATGCCATGTGGGCAGATTGCGACAGTCGCTCATGATGATTCTAAGGGGCGCGCAATAAGGCGGGGGCCTTATTCCTTATAGACCCTTAGTCTCCCACAAGTTCACCTGGTGGAGTATTGACTCCAGGGGTTATTGATGTCTTCCAAGTTAGTCAAGAGGCGAGTGGCACCCTTGGAGCACGTAGTGCATCCTGAAGGGCACGTCGCGCAAGGGAAACAGATTAAGGGGAGTGGCACCCTTGGAGCACCTAGTGCGTCCTGAAGGGCACGCCGCATTGTTGATGATAGAGGAATGAACCTAGATGGCCTTAGGACAAATAATGTGTTAAGAAATTTTTAAAACAAATTCCCTAATTAAATGTCGCCCTGTACGAAAATTTAAGGTTTAAGTCTAAACTATGCTAGTGGTAAAATTTTATCTCTCTAAAAAAATAAATAACAACAATAATAATAAAAATAAAAACCACATAAATAATAATTATGACCTTAGTTAAATCTTATAACACGAAGGGAATAAGAAATTTAATTTATTCATTTAAAAAAAATAAAAATCTGTTGAATTAAAATTTAAAAGAAAAAGGGGAATTAATGGTTTTATTATTTTGATAATTTTAAAATACTAATTAAATGAGAAAAGGGAAAAAGGGTTAATTTCCACACCTGCCTTTTTGAGTTCTAATTAAAAAGGGGAAAGAGGGAAAATCTAAAAATTTAGGAAACTAGGAAAAGAGGTAAACATAAAAAGGGAAAAATGGGAACATAAGGGAAAAAGCGGAAAGTCAAACTTAGAAAAAGTATCTACCATTTAAGAGCTTTCTAATTTAAACTGAACTAGCAATTTAATAATAGGGAAAGCCATTAAAACCTGTAAGAGAATTTGGGGACACCTAGGAGTGATTCTAGGAGTAACTCTAGGTGGGTGAGGGATATAAAGATAATTAATTAATTAAAGAAATTAAATTATGGAGGAATGTAGGGGATGGGGGACACTTGCACGGAGAAGAATTTTTAGGAATTTATTTTTAAAACTTTAAATGAAATGAGATTTTAGGAAAGAAAGGAAGTTCGAAACTCTATATAATGAAGGAAGGAGAAGGATGAAGGATCATCTTCTATTTGCGTAACGTTACGCTGCAGAAATATCTACTTGACTGATTTAACTTGTGGGAGTTGGGATACCCAGCTCGGTGAGGAGTGGTAGCTCGGCCTTGCGAGGCGAGCTGAGAGCTAGTCGAAATCTTTAGATAGTGTGTGTGGCCCCTTTGCGGCTCGGGGGGCTAAGGGGGAATAAGAGTACCCCTATCATTGGCTGGGAGGTACCAGTGAAGTCTCGCCGGTCGGCAAGCAGGAGTTGCACGGAGCGCGTTGACGACACTCGGAGCAGGCGATCAGGCAACGATACGCTCTCTTCATTTTTGTTTGGTAGATTGTATTAGGACTTATGCTTGGATCTGCTTATTTATTGGAAAAGTAAACTGAGGTCTTTTTAAGTTGATGACGGAAACTCTTCTTAGCCTAGCTCAATGGTTGTTGTCTCCCATGGCCTTAGTTTTCCCGCATGTCTTGACCACCTGGCTGTGATTGATTGTGTCCTTAATGGTTGTTTACCTTTTGTCCCTAGCTCCTCAGTCCTTGTCTGAGTAGTCGGCCAGGAGCCTAATCTACGGTCATTGCTTCGGCGTTAAAAGACCTATGGATCTCAACGCCCTGCTTTTTTGTGCGAGGATGATGAGTGAAGGACACCCCTGTTAGCCATCTACCCTTTGATGTTTGTCCTTGGCTGAAGGTTCGCCTTGTGCCCCGATGCGTTCAATTAACCCTGCACTGTGATTGTTGGCGAAGTTTATCCTTAAACTCAGCTTGTTTATTTTTCATCATTGTCTCGTATTTACCCCATCTTTTTATTTGATGGATCAATTTTAAACCAACGTTTGTTCTTGGAAAAATTTTAAAATCGACGTGTAATGGTGTCCTAGCAATGCGAAAACAAAAAAAAACGATCCCTTCCTGTCTGCAATTTTTTCGTGGCCTGTGATCTGCGTCTTTTTTGGGGGCTGGTTTTCCTCATGCCCTTGTTTTAAAAGAAAAATAGACATTTATCTCTGTTGCGTCATTGGGTACCCCAGAAGAAGAAAATAATTTGAAACCCTTACCCCTGGCTGCGTTGAACCATGTATTGACTGTGTGATGTTTTCTCGGCGTTTAGTATGGCGTGTTGACTGTGTGATGTATTCTCTGCGTTAGAATGGTGTAAGTGATTGCCCACGAATTATTTTAAATTTAAATGTGACTGTGTACTGTGGTTCACCACGAAATCATCGATGGAGTGTTCTCTGCGTCCCTACAGTTGCCCAGGTTCATCACCCTGAAGTTTTTAGTCAAACCCTTATCTAGTTGACTGTCACGGATTTTTATTTACTTAGGTTGTTCCAGACTTAATGCCCATGAATTGTGACTCTCAACCGTTGCCCACTGCTATTAACGCCCATGTTTTTTCTGAATCGTTGACTGGGTTGTGGTAGAATGCACCCACGAATTCATCTTTTAAATTAGGAATTCACTTACGGTTATAACCCTAAATTGCACCACACATGCTTACCTGGCATCAGGCCAACTCATATCCCTTCATTGCCAAAACATCTGCTGAAAAACCTCATTGAAAATCCTCTTGGGTGAAGGTACACGCGCCCTAACCCACTACTGCACGCGGGTGAACACTGGCAGGCCTACTACAACCCGCGTTTACCTAACAAAGCACAAAAACAGGAAAGTTTCCGACGGGACAAAAAGCTATGGGTCGGTTAACTGAAACTCCCGGCCATGCATGGCCGAGAGTTCGTCCAAAACCCTAGCTCCTTCTAGCCTATAAAAGAAGGGGTAGGGGTACCATTTGGAGGGAGGAAAATAATAGCAAAGAAACTCTGCCCATTTGCCGAATCCAGTTGTCCCAACCCTTTAGCCTTTCCTCAAGCCCAAGGAGAATTAACGCAAAGCAGTTGGAGGACAAAGAAGAGGAGGAGCCCAGGATCAGGATCAAGGAGCGGTGGCCGGTCTCGACTTTGATTGTAAGTTGATTCATTTTGAAGATAATAAAAGAATACTTTTCCTGTCCCAATGCATGAGTTATCTATGATTTGTGTAATTTATGCTTAATTTATAACCCTCAAGTAGAAAAGTAGCATGCATGCGTAGTGTTTTGTCTTGATTGCAGGTTAACTTTGGAAGGAGCAGCGCAAGTAAGCGGGCAAAGTGCAACGGAGGATCTACACCAAACATTAGTAAAAAGGTTAGTAGTTCCTTTCCATGCATGTATCATGAAAGAGGGGTTTAAGTTTTGGGTGGTAGGTTAAAAAGTCATTTCTTTATGGTCAAAATCTGCATGCAAGTCTGACCCTAGTTTGCTAGTCCGTAGGGTATATTTCCCAACAACAGAATTGGCGATCGTACTGGGAAAGATACTCTTTAGGGTTTCCGGATTTAGTCGAGGTTTTTGGGTAGTTTAAAGGATTAGATTTTCTGTTTCTTTGTTTGTCCATTTTTTGTTAGGTCAGAGCTAGCAGGGAACCTGGTTCTTTATACTAGTTTTTCCTTGATTGTTGCTTGACAGTAATTATCGGGACACACAGAGGTACACGCGGCCTGCAGAAGGCCTGCACGCGTGTACCCGCGCCCTAACCTTCTATAGCTCACGTGTGAACGCTTGTTGTCGAGGTTTCAGTAGCGTGTAGGAGTCAGAGAGCTTGAGAGGTAGTCCTCCTCTTCCCTGTTAGAATTATACATTCTCAGGGGGCTTTCTGGATCCTGTCTGAGTCTTGTTGGTTCATAGTCTTGTCTCAGTTTGCTTTATTGCGTTTTGTTATTCTTTGCAATTATTTTTCTTTTCTGTTAAAGAAGAAGCATCCAAGCCTTCAAGAGACCCTGGTTGTCAATACCAGAGGCCTCTTCCAGGTCTGGGCTACCTGTGTTTAGTTTTGTCTTGGAGTTTATACATACACGCGGCCCGTGCAAGTGCAGCCCGCGGGTACGCGCGCTCTGTTGTAGCTCAGCACGCGTTTGCACGCATGTTGTTTTAGTGACAGTAGCGGGCTTGACAGGTTGCTTTTCAATCAGGGTGGGGCAGTCATCCCCTCCTGTGGTGAGAAGTGTTCCTCTCAGGGGTTTGAGTCTAGGGTTGCACAGTCAGTAGGTTAGGGCCTCTTACCTTTAGCCTGTTTTTTTTCTTAGTTGATAGTTGATAGAAAAGATAAAAAAGAAAGATTTTGTTTTATGGTTTTTAGACAAGCGTAAGAGTCGGTGCTTTCTTGATTGCCATTGGGTGTCTTTTCTCTGATTCTTTGCGATCTACGCTTTAAGCCAGCATTTTGCTTTTTTTTCTTGGTTTTGTGCTTGTCGGCATTTTCTCTTCGTTGCTTCATTTAGCACTTTAATAAAAAAAAATATATCTCTTTTTCATTTTCTTCTTTGTTTGAAGATTGTGTTTCTGCATCAATAGCTAGGGAGAAGTCTGTTTGTTCATAATTTTTTGCAGTGCATTTAGAGCATAAGTAGCTCGTAGTCGAGCGAAATTCCTTTATGTTTGCTGCATGAAATCTTAGAAAAATTGAAAAGGAAAAGAAGTCTTTCTTTGTGAAAAGTTGTTGATTTTTGCATTTAGTAAAAGTTTTTTGTTTCCAGCATTTTTCATTCGTTTTTGCTTTGAGTCTTTACACATCATCAGTTTCACCTTCATATCCCGTGACATAAAAAAGCCCATAAAAGCAACGCTAATTTAAAATCTATTAGAATTTTTTTTGTAGGGTTCACATACTAGCTCAGGACTAGGGCCTTGGATTAGGTTGGAGAGTAAACTCTCCAAGGCCACTCAAAACCAAACATCGGAGTCTGTGATAGGGAGTGTAGAAGTCCAGTTTCGTGAAAGTTATCCGGGACCCCCCTCTAACACAGGGGATAAACATGAGGTCGCGTGAGGAAAGGTAGCGGAGATAACCCCTCCAAAACCGGACTAAGCGTAGTGGAGAACACATATCGAGGATTTGTGGAGGGATTCCGTCGTTTGCATTTGCCACGGGGCTTCGTGGGTCTCGAATCCGTTCGAAGTCCTCAGTTGTCTTCCGGACCATTTGCTCTCGATACCCTTGACAGGTTTCGGGCTTGATACCTTGCTCATTGTGGTCTACCCGACTATCGATTGTACCCGCCTGGTGACTGTTCGCGTGCTGGCAAACTAGTTGCCAATCTTGTTAGGGACATACACAGGTGGCTGGGGGGTATACCGCGGTACCTAGGACAGACATCTGGCCACGCTTTGCAGAGTATACCCGGAGGGTGCTTCCGTTTTCGAGTTGCACTTGCACTGGTAAGTTTCTCTAGTGTTGGTTGTTGTAACTATTCTTCGAACTAGTTTAGTGTTTGTTTGACTTATCTCTTAGGGGCTCCCTTTTAGTGTGTGTTACTGTTTGAATGTGTAGAATACTTTAGCGTGTCTTGGATCTTCTCACACAGTGGAGGATCCTGAGCTCCGCCGGTCACGAAGGCTCCTGGGCCTGCCGCCAGTTATACTAGAGCCACCCCCGCCACCATTGAGGCGGAAGCTAGACCAACAAGGGTCTTTCGAAGCAACCGGGTTACAAACCATTGAGCCCGAACAACTGCCAATATTGGTTCGGTTGAAACCCCAACCACTGATACTTGGCCATCAGTCATTGTACCAATCCAATTTTATGAACGCCTGTCTTCCTCACACAGTTATGGAACCAAACGCTGTTACTTCCATTCCCACCACCATTGCTACCACAGGAGAAGCATCTCCTAACTTTCCATCGTCGGTCCAGGCCACCATGGTCTCGGCTGCAACTACGTCGCACAGTGGACCGACCCCATCTATCGCGGCGGCCACAAGCCCCTTCACACCTAGTGCGATAGGCTCTCCGTTTTCATACGGTATGCCTAGTTCAGGTACAAGTCCTGCACTCACTCACTCCACTTTACAGACTTTGGGTCTGGGGGCAGGGAGCTCTAACACTCCTTTGCAAGGTCAACTTGGGGGCATTCCTGTCCCTTTTAATGCTTTTCCTTACGTTGGAGGTCATATCTCTCCTTCGTCCCCTTCGCTTGGTGGTCTGCATCAGCAGTCCGCCGGGCAGCCTGCACACACGAGTTTATTTGGAGCCGGGAGTCAAGGAACACCTGCACAAACGCTGTCGGTAGGTTCTTCACCGTTTGTTTGGAACGGGACGTTCGGTAACAATAATTTCGCATCCACTGCTTTCCCATCTGGGGGCACTCCCATCTTTGGACAATCTACTCCGGCACAGGGTACTATTCCTGCGCCGGGGGCACATATAGCAGGACCTTGGAACTTAGAACAAGGATTCGTTCCCTCCTCTGGAATGTCGTTCTGGGGTAATTCTTTCCACAGTCAATGGAACCCTGGACAGACTTCTATGCTTCTCCCAGCAAGACCTGCATGGGGTAATCCTTCCCAAAGTCCTTCAAACACGATGCATGCCCAACATCCTATGTCCTTTATGGGGAATCAGCCAATGATGTCTCCACAGATGCAAAATCCTTACGCTGGTCAGGGCCATGGTTTCTACCAGAACCCAGGTCAGCAGCCAAACTTTTCCTGGCAACCTGGTGCCAGTCAAACTCCAGGACCCTTTTTCCCAGGCTATCAACAGCAACCCAAACTACCATTCCTGGTGACGTTACACTTGCCAGATTTGACACGGTTGTTAAATGATCTTATTTGTCACGATCCACGTTGGCCTCCTATGCCAACGAATTTGCCTTCAGACATTCCAAAGTTCGAGGCCAAGCCTAACGAAGATCCGGGTGATCACGTGACTACTTTCCATCTTTGGTGTTCATCTAACTCATTGAAAGATGACTCCATCCAGTTGCGATTGTTTCAACGCACTCTTATCGGGAGTGCCGCGAAATGGTACATCGAGCTTGATCGCTCAAGATACTCTTCTTTTGGCGAACTGGCGATGGACTTCCTTAACCATTTCTAGTTACCTGTGAGATACGACGCAGGCACAGAGCTACTTGCCAATTTCGAACAGACGACAGTGGACCATATCTCTGATCATATCCGAGAATGGAGACGCCGAAAGAGTCTAATCAAAGTACCAGTCCCACCAGCATTCCTGCTTGAGTGGTTCCTTAAGTCTTTAGTCCCACAATTATCCAAAGACATCGTGACTTCAGGAGTTTTCTCCGAAGAAGATGCCATCATGAGGGCTCAACAGTTTGAGCTCATCTATTCTCAGTCTGGTTTATTGTACAACATCATTCCGGATGCACCATGATCGATACTGGATAAAACTAGACAGAGAGCTGGACCATATGCCGATGGTATTGTTGGTTCGACACAAACCAAGCCCGCTGAGCAATTGACAAAGCAATTGCAACAGTTATCTATACAACACTCAACGGCCAGCCAGACTGCTGCTTTGGCTGCTCCTCCTACCCAAACGTCGGAAGTACACTCCATGCAGACGACTAACCCAAAGGCCACCCAGCAGCCTGAAGGGAAGAAAAACCAACGAAAGAAGGGTAAGGGGGAGAAAAAACCCACTGATAATGCTGGCGAGAGCACCACAGAAAAATGGAAGGCGAGGTATCTGTGCAACTTGTGTGCGGAAGACCACCTGACCCATCTATGTCCTCGACTTGCGGAGGCCCAGAAGTTTGTCACACAGCAACAACAAGCCGTGTTGACTAACCCCTTTTAGCATGGGCAAAATTTAACTCAAGCCTCTACAAGTGCAGAAGGGGGCAGCCAAGAAACCTGCCCTCCCCCAAATAATTCCTCATTCACGAACGTATATATGGTTAGGGGTGATGCTTTAATAACGACTAGAGCACACGACTATAGTAAACCAAGCGCCTCTGAGAAGGGTAAAGAAGCTGAGATCCCATCTCTTCCTCTACAGATCGAGAAGACGTTGGGTGAAACAATGACACGCATTCCAAAGGGTGCATTTAAGAAAGCTTCTCACAACCCAAACGCAAGGGCCGCCCAGAATTACTTTGTGGTGGAAGATTTATCACAAAACCCTTGTGCGATGTCCACTTTGGAAGTCCTCCAAAGCTGCCCTGCTAAGAGGAAAGCCTTGTTGACTGCTTTAGGCTCTACTGAGACTTGTAACCCGGGTACCATCATGTTAGATACGACCGACTTAAAACCTCGTCTGCCTTACCACGTCGCGTTTCAGATAGTAGTGGCTCATCCCACGAAAACTTTTACATGGAATATCTTCCGCACGGTGGTCGATGAGGGCGCTTCGACTTGCATTATGTCGTTAGCATGTTGGAAAGCCATTGGTCAGCTCGCTTTGTCTCCATCACCTACTCTCCTCACTGCGTTCGACGGTCGTTCTTTCCGACCACATGGTATCATCCCTTCTTTCCCTGTGCAGTTAGGGGGGAAGACCGTGTGTGTCGAGGTAGAGGTAGTCGATGCCCCCCTCGACTATAATCTCTTGTTA
Source organism: Picea mariana (assembly GCA_032191745.1). Lineage (NCBI taxonomy): Eukaryota > Viridiplantae > Streptophyta > Pinopsida > Pinales > Pinaceae > Picea > Picea mariana. Next base: position 60,922 of record JASDQU010012345.1, read on the forward strand.
GGTCATAGTTGGACTTATGCTATGCAAGTGGTGGTTGCTACAGTTTTCTGAGTCTTGTTACTTCCACACGAAGGTCGGATAGTGACCATCGATCAATTGTCCTTCTCTAGACCTGTTCCAGCTTTGGGGGCATCCACGGTTCCCATGATAGATAATCCTCAACCCAGTGTCGTTAATGTAGGAGTTGGTTTGTGCCCATCCTTGATGAGTACCTTCGATTACCCACCTCCTCATGACGATGTCAAATATCGAATCACCACAAGGCTGAGATTTTTCACGTTTCGTCATTCCACACGACTTACTTTGAGGATCTGTGGATTATTCCTTCCCCATCAGCCACGATGGATGAGACGGGACACTCCGGAATGTCCATGCCCCTGTCGGCTGCTGAAGTAGTGTACTCTTTAGTCCAGCAAGCTTCAGCTAACCCCGATCCGACTCTCGCACAAGAGTTGGATCCACTTCCAGAGCCTATTTGGGCTCAGGATTCTCTTGCTACGATCGATTCGTTAGACTTAGTCTTGCCTTCCGACGAAGCAGTAATTGAAGCAATGACTAGTCTGAACAAACCTTGGGATGATCTTCATCACAGATCATATTTCCTCCCAGAGTTACACCGAATCGAGGCAGGAGAATTCACTATCACCATGACGGGAGATCAACCGTGTCCTATTAACCTCTTAGCTACACAAGCAATTTATGCGGAGGGGAATATGGCAACTATTGCTGACACTATACCTATTGACATCTCCCGAAACCCTGGCGTCGTGGAGAATGTCTTCGTCGGAGTGGATTGCTCCCCCGAAAAGATTCAAATTTACACGGATCTTTTCAAAGAATTCCACGACATTTTTGCCTGGTCTTATGAGGAAATGCCAGGTATCGATCCGAAAATAGTTGAACATGAAATCACAACGTATCCTGATGCTAAGCATGTGCGACAAAAACTTCGTCTAGTCAATCCTAAGAAAGCAACAGCTATCAAGAGTGAGGTTGAGAAATTGCTCAAGGCAGGGTTCATTTACCCTATTCATTTGACTCAATGGGTGTCCAACCCCGTGCCGGTCGATAAAAAACAAGGCACGATTCATGTATGTACCGATTTCCGTGATTTGAACAAGGCATGTCCAAAAGATAATTATCCAACCCCATTCATCGACCAGATCATTGATGAATGTGCCGATTGTGAAGCCTTTTTCGTTCATGGATGGTTTTTTGGGCTAAAATCAAATCCAAATCAAACCTGAGGACCAACACAAAACGACATTCATTTGTCTGTGGGGTACATTCGCCTATCGTAAGATGCCTTTTGGCCTCAAGAATGTTGGAGCCACTTTCCAGCGGGCCATGTCTTTTGCGTTTCACGACCTCAAACATATAGTCGAGGCCTATCTAGACGATTTATCATCACGCTCTCGCAAGCAAAAGGATCATCCTATGCACCTCAGACTAATCTTCGAACGATGTCGCTACTTTAGGATTCGCTTGAATCCCAACAAGTGCAGCTTTTGTGTCACGTCAGGACGTTTGTTAGGTTTCATTGTATCAACAACAGGGATCATGGTGGATCCTCTTAAGGTGGAGGCAATAATTTAGTTGCCCCCCCCCCACGCACAATCTTACAACTTCAAAGTCTTCAAGGCAAGGCAAACTTCTTACGACGCTTCATCGCCAACTATGCCGAAATCACCAAAGGCTTTATGCGTTTACTTAATAAAGATGTTCCCTTTTTCTGGGACAAAACCGCTCAACGCTCTTTTGACGCATTAAAACACGCCCTCACAACCGCGCATCTACTACGGCCACCTAATTATAACAAGGATTTCCTATTATATCTGGTTGCCGCAGAGTCAACTATAGGCATGGTTTTAGTTCAGGAAGATGATTCGTTTTTAGAATACGTGATCTATTACCTGAGCCGAGGCCTCGTAGGACCGAAACTTAATTATTCCCATCTCGAAAAACTTGCGTTGGCAGTAGTTCATGCTGTTCAATGATTCCGTCATTATGTTTTGTTTCGCAAGACCACCGTCGTTGCTGTCGTGAATCCATTCCAGTACATGTTGACACGACGAGTTATCGACGGGAAAATCAGTAGATGGATGGTCATCCTCCAAGAATTTGACTTAGACTTCGTTTCAGCAAAGTCCAAGAAGTCATTGTCTTCGCAGAACTTATTTCAGAACTTCTGGTTGAGTCAGGTGACGTTGTGCCTAAGGAATCGCCTATCCGGGGGGATATGTTTTTGATTGAATCTTCAGACCTTTGGTACGGAGATATACTGATCTATCTCCAGACTTTGAAGTACCCCACCTCTTCTTCTCGTGACGAGCGTCGGTGGATACGCCATTAGGCTAAGAATTATCTCATACTCGATGATACGTTGTATCGGAGAGGTGTAGACTCCATCTTGCGTCGATGTCTCACTCATGAGGAGGTCGTCATAGTGCTCAACAATTGTCATATAGGAGCCTGTGGCGGTCACTTATCTGGGTTGGCAACAGCCCAAAAGATTTTACGAGCAGGTTACTTCTAGCCCACACTTATTAAAGATTGTATCAAGTCGTTCAAGAAGTGCCATCCGTGCCAAATCTTCTCTCGGAAGATGAGGGCGCATCCAGCTCCTATGTTTCCTGTCATCACAGTTGGTCCCTTCACTAAATGGGAGATTGATTACACTACATGCAACCCCCCGTCAGCAAGGGGGCACCGCTATATCATCGTAGTTGTCGACTACTTCACTAAGTGGGTCGAAGCTATGCCGATGTTCAAAGATGATGGAGAGACTGCAACTCTCTTTTTATTCAACCAAATTATAGCAAGGTTTGGCGTCCCGAGAGAGATTGTCACTGACCATGGCAGTCACTTTCAAAATCAAATGATGACCGAGTTAACGTCCAAGCTTGGGTTACGGCAAGAACACTCATCACCTTACTACCCCCAAGCCAATGGGCAGGTGGAAGCTGTAAACAAAACGCTTAAGACGATTTTACAGCGAACTATCAACTCAGCCAAGTCAAACTGGCATTGGATGTTATACTCGGTATTATGGGCTTACCGAACGTCAATTAAGACTGCAACCAGTTTCTCACCTTTCCAACTCGTTTACGGGATGGAGGCAGTCTTGCCCGTTGAATGTCAAATCCCATCTCTAAAATTGGCAGTACCGTTATTGCCAGACACTTCTCCTCTTGAAGAACGATTAGTACACCTTGAGCAGCTTGATGAACAACATCGCGATGCAGCCCTGGCCAACGAGGCTCATAAACATAAGGTCAAGTGTCAATATGATAGGTCCGTTCGTCCTCAGGTTTTTTCTGAGGGCGACCTTGTTCTGGTCTATGACCAAGATAAGGACCCCCTGGGGGCAGGAAAGTTTAAACCCATGTGGTTCGGACCCTTCATTATTAAGGAGGTTTTAAAAAAGAGCGCTTATCGTTTGGTCGATTTTGAAGGGAATGCTTTGGCGGAGCCTAGAAATGGGCTCTACCTCAAGAAGTATTACTCATAGAAAGGTCACTGTGGGTAACTTTTTGTAACATATGTATAGTCTTTGTACTATTAATTTTTTACATTTCTTTTGAAAAACGTGTTATGGACGTGTCATTGATGTTATCTTTCATCAATATGGCAGATGTCAAGTGAGTTCGAGGTGTTCATTGGGTATACGGACGGTGCTAGTCGACACACGCGGAGGCTTGCCTCCGCAGCTTGGGTAATCTTTACACCACAGGGCCAGTTGTTATCTTTCGGAGGTATATGCTTAGGTGAAACCACAAATAATGTTGTTGAGTATAGCGCAATTATTGAGTTGCTTCGTGACACTTTGTAATTGGGTATCTCTCATCTCCGGGTCTATCTAGACGCTCAACTGGTTGTGTCGCAGCTAAACAGAATATACCGGGTTCATGACCCAACTTTACACCGACGATTCCTTAGGGTATGTCTCTTGGAACGCAACTTTGATTATATTACATATTTTCATGTTCCTAGGAGTCTAAATCAAATCACGGATACTCTAGCTAATCACATTTTAGATTGGCATCTTGCTCACATATAAAAAGGTCATGAACATAAACATGTAAATACATTTTTGTACACATAATCCGTAAGACACAAAAAAGAGATAAAAAACCATATATAAACATCATAAAATCCTCAGAGTACATAGATGGGCGCAAGCGCCTCACAAGTGGGAACAGTAACGAGTCACAGGGCTTATGCCCTCAAAAAATATATACATATCCGTGCTCGTGGCACATAAAAGTCTAATGTATGCTCAGGGCCTATGGGCCCTGTTATAATCATGTACAGCTTGGGATAAATGCCTAAACAATCGGACCCATGTCCGAGGTGCCCCCACAACATGAGTCTGCATGGAGGGCGGCAGGTCCTCTATCTATGCCATGGGAACTGTGCGAGTGAGCGTAGTAAAGTTCCGCTCATTTCACCTCAGGACCCTCTCGGCCTCTCCTGCTGGGAGGTTCCCTGCTACTGCTGCTCCTCCAGTGGCGGAAGCTGCGGCTTCTGGCCGTGGGCGACGCCTGTTCCGTGCATAGTCGACAGGTCGCACGGGTCCCACATCTGCATGCAATAAACGTTCACCCATCAAAAACTCTGGTATACAAAAACATGATATATATATCAAAAAGACATAAAAATTACATATGCAAACAAAAAAACTATACAAGTGGAGACTTACCCATCTCCCCTCGCTCCTCACCAGGAGGCACTGGTATCTCTGGATCTCTAGAGAAGTCGATCCCCGCATATGGGTAGTCCTCTATAGCTGGGATCTGTCGTGACAGCCAAGCAAAAAAGTCGTCGTTGAAGGCCTCCACGGTCCTCCCACCACCCTATCGCGGCAGTAACACTGCCCATCTGCATACTGCGGGGAAAGTGGTCAGATGTCCTCGTACTGTCAGCCAAGGACTGAAACACAGAACTCTCTTGAAAAAGAATGAACACAGGATGGTCCCAAACCTAAAGTTCCTGTGTGTCCGCTGTCGGCAAGTTGTCAACTGACTCTTCATGCACTCCAACAGTGTGGTACTCCAATAAAAAATTTGTGCATTCATGCACTGGATCGCACAGTTCATCTGTGCGCGCGAAGCCTGATGCACGGCGGCTGAGCCGATAATCCGCCCAATGAGTAATAAAATGGTCTGTAGGGCGAGGCTGGTAATCCTACTAACGGGTACCAAAGAACCTCTATGATCGGTCCCAGCCTCACAGTACTCATCTATCAGCTCCGAGACCTTGCTCGGCCCCGCAGGAAAAGTCTGAAAGTTGACTGGTTCCCCTCTCCTTGAGAGGCCAGTCAAAAAGTAAATATCCTCGGTGGTGGGCACCAAGGATTGCCCCTCTAGCATAAACGCCTTTGCGTCGGGGTGCCAGTAATCAACCAAGGCATTCAGTAGCCTTGGTTACGCGCACATGAACAGACATAAAAAGAGTTTCAACAAACCACACTGCATCAGCACAGCCACAACATTCGGATCTGTAGCCACTAACTCATTGGCGGCCTCGTGCTCCCTTTCCCTCCACTGAACATACATCCTGCCAACATCACAAGGTAAAAGGAGGGTCAATTCATGTTTCCACTTGTTTTTTCATAACGCGGGGGGGGTACCCGCGGCCTGTAGAGGTGACAGTCGCAGGTACCCGTGGGCAGACTTTTCTTTGCACGCGGGTACTCGCGGGCTGTCCCTGGACAACCCGCGTTTACCTAGGGTCGACCTTTTTGAGGTTGACACCCACCCCCAAAATCAACTAAATGCTAAAAGGGAAGTATTGAATAGCTAGACAAGGGAGTTTGTACTTACTTGGCCCAAGTAGAAGTACGTTTCGTCCACTGTAGCTCCCGGAATTATGATCTTTGGCAAAGGGGGTCTTTTGGCTCCAGAGTCAATTTCCAAATCAACAATGGTGATAATGAGCTGCCAACTTCTATTTATAGACTTTTTGGCCTTTTTTTTTCACTTTTTTGGCCCCCCTTATCAGTTTCTTTATACCAAAAACCATTTTGAGTGATCCAAGAGTTATATGGGAAGGATTTGAGCATGTATTGAGACACTTTTTTCTGAGTTTCGAAAAATAAAAAAAATATATTGACGGTCCATAATTTTTTTTTTTTTTTCAAAAATCAACTTGAGCATATAGGTTAGGATATCACCCCAACTTTTGCATCTCGTTGCCTTTTTTATGCTATAGGATCGATCCCATCAGGTGGTGACACAGAACCATCATATCTGTTATAGAAGTGTCGCAACTTGGTGGTAGAGCTTACCAAAACATGGATGCCCTAGGTAGGTCCTGGTTGCATTATGGTGTCCATGCCGTTTCTAACAATATTGTAGGCTCGGGAGTCCGTATAGTCTTTCCTGAATACAAGTTTGAGCCTCATTCGCATGGGTCTTTTTCACTCTTTGTCTTACCCTCCAGACTCCCAAAACATAACGGGTCTCCTTTTAAGCCCTTTTCAGACCCTCTAAAGATGAAAAGATTGCCGAGCGATATTGTGACCTTTCACGCTCGTTAAACTGAAATTTGAAGTCACATCTGTCCGGCGGTAGTTTACCCCTTTTTCGGTCCGGACGGTCAACTGTACGAACAAAGGAATACTCTATTGAATTTTCGTTCTTTAGAAGAGTATCCTCAGGTACAATTTTATTCCTTTTTCGCGCCCGAGGGACTAAATTTACGAAAAAGAAACCCCCACGGAGTCCATAGTTAAGCTCTTTTCAGACTCCCTAAAATTGAAAAGATCGTCGAGTGACCTTATTCTGTCACACTCGTTAAAATGGTCCAGAAGAACATTCCTGACGGAGTCCATAGTTAAGCTTTTTTCAGACTCCTTAAAAGTGAAAAAATAGCCGAGTGATCTTGTCCTTTTCACACTCATTAAAATGGTTTTGAATTGACGTCTAATCGGTGCTAGTTTATCCCTTTTTTGAGCCGATTAGACTATTGTTGAAAAAGGTACCCCAATGGAGTCTCATTTTATGCTTTTTCAGACTCTCTAAATATGAAAAACCACAGAGCTTCCCTTCTCTGGGCTCGTTAAACTTACATCGAAGGACGTTACCATTGTGTGTTCTATCAACCGCATTTGCATACCTTACCCATGAGCCTTGTAACAGTTTGCTTCTGCGTCTTAACACCTTTGGCCACTGGAGGATTTTTCCGAGTATCATGTCCCAGAACATCAGTTTTGTCCTAGTGCCTCGAGCTTGTATGTTTGTTGTACTCGTTCCTCCATTGTAACGTAATATTCCTTTATTCTTTTTCAAAAACTATCAAAAAGAACAAAAAAGTCAAATATACCCCAAAAAGAGGATGGGACAAGTATTTTCTTTATTGGCAGCATAATGAGTCACCCTTCGATAAAGCACATCTGTCCGTTTGGTTATCAGACTATGGGATGTAGTACGACCTTAGGAAGCTTTTCCTCGCTATATAGAGTTGTGTTCTCCACCGTTTGGTTACTCTTCCAAACATATGGAGAGTTTGCGTTGCCTCCTGCTTCGTAGACTTATGATTAACAAGCTATGCTGCCTGAGTTTTATCACTTGTCGTGCTATTATCCAAGGGAAGTTTGTCACTAAGCCTGAGTCGGCCCCTCTGCAATATGTCTCTTGTCCGCATGCCCGACCATCTTGAACGTTCAATCAAGTCTTTGTTCGAAATCACTGAAGCCTTCAGTCCGATCATCAAGATTATCAAGTCCATAACCGACGAGCCGTCGAAGACCTCTGGGTAGTGCAGTCGTACACTTATATTACACTCCTACCTGGGTTTTAGAAGATTTTGAAGTTGTTGCTCGAGCTCTGAAGTACAACCATCAGGTCGAATCAACTTCTGGGAGATGGATACTCTATATGTATATCTTTCTGATTTCGAGATGTAGCTCCGCTGTGTATTATTCACGGCTACTCTTCATAGTTATTTGACATGGATCTACAGTGTATTTGATTGGTATCCATGGTTCTATTTTATCCTGAGCATGAGTATGCCCGCCTTGGTGAGACATTTTTTATTTTGCAGACGACACCTCCTGATTCCTGATTCTTGGGCTCACTCATTCAACATATCAATACAGATTGGTAAAAGATTGGTAATGTATTTCAGCCATCAGATGCTCTTCTGACCTCACACATTAGGGGGCATCTGTTATAACCCTAAATTGCACCACACATGCTTACCTAGCATCAGGCCAACTCATATCCCTTCATTGCCAAAACATCTATTGAAAAACCTCTTTGAAAATCCTCTTGGGTGAAGGTACACGCGCCCTAACCCACTACTGCACGCGGGTGAACGCTGGCAGGCCTACTACAACCCGCGTTTACCTAACAAAGCACAAAAACAGGAAAGTTTCTGACGGGACAAAAAGCTATGGGTCAGTTAACTGAAACTCCCGGCCATGCATGGCCGAGAGTTCGTCCAAAACCCTAGCTCCTTCTAGCCTATAAAAGAAGGGGTAGGGTACCATTTGGAGGGAGGAAAATAATAGCAAAGAAACTCTGCCCATTTGCCGAATCCAGTTGTCCCAACCCTTTAGCCTTTCCTCAAGCCTAAGGAGAATTAACGCAAAGCAGTTAGAGGACAAAGAAGAGGAGGAGCCCAGGATCAGGATCAAGGAGTGGTGGCCGTCTCGACTTTGATTGTAAGTTGATTCATTTTGAAGATAATAAAAGAATACTTTTCCCGTCCTAATGCATGATTTATCTATGATTTGTGTAATTTATGCTTAATTTCTAACCCTCAAGTAGAAAAGTAGCATGCATGCGTAGTGTTTTGTCTTGATTGCAGGTTAACTTTGGAAGGAGCAGCGCAAGTAAGTGGGCAAAGTGCAACGGAGGATCTACACCAAACATCAGTAAAAAGGTTAGTAGTTCCTTTCCATGCATGTATCATGAAAGAGGGGTTTAAGTTTTGGGTGGTAGGTTAAAAAGTCATTTCTTTACGGTCAAAATATGCATGCAAGTCTGACCCTATTTTGCTAGTCCATAGGGTATATTTCCCAACAACACTTACCGGAATGACCACGGTTGGGTATACAAAATTGGACTGTGTGCATGCGTTTTTCTTTTCCCACTTTGTTGGATTGCGATTTTACCCTTGACTGCAACTAAATAACTTTAGATAGCGACACCATACATTTAGTTGGTCAGATATGTCTGGTGGATAAAATTTTAGTGTTGATGAAGTCTGCTTTTGATTTTTACTTGTTGGGCGTTGCCATCCTTAAAGACTGAAAACGTGCCTGGTGGGTAACTGGCAATTCGCCCAAACTTTTAAGTCTGCTTCGTTTTCTTTAAGCTGGGCGACCTGCCACTTTTCACTACGTCTTCATGTCTCTTGCCAGCCCTGACTTGACCACCCTCCGTTCTGTAGGTATTGTAAGGTATAGCTTGAAGGTTTATGGTTTAACAACTCATTAACGATTATTGCAGTAACTTCCTTATGATTCTCTAGAGCCCACTGTCTGTAATTTGTTTATGACTCTTAGCATGTTAATCGTGTACCATGACATTTTTACTCTGAGATTGGTCCTGATAATTGCTATGCTTAAGGCCACGCTAATGGTCATGTTAATTTCTACAGTTTATAGCCATGTTAGTTGCATTGTTTAATGCTAAATTAATTACCTTATTATTCGCCAAAATAAATGCTACAGTGTTGGAAATGCTACAGTGCTTGTTGATTAAATGGCCACTAGTTGCCTAAATGGCTGACTTCGTTTTTAACCTATAATGACATCAGTCTAGGCCACCAGCTGCTTCGGTGTTTATGCCCTGAATTTTACCTTTACCTGGCAGTGACTCTTATTGAAGGCACGTGGCAGTAATTCTTTTAGGTGCATGGCCTTAGTCTCTCGTAGATTGTTTATGGCGTTATGGCAGTTACACTTCTTAGCCGATTTCTTTATTGTTGTAGGCAACTGTCATTTTGGTACCTAGAATATAGATAGATGGACGTGGAATTTATTGAGTTAATAAATGCTTAGTTGTTGCTTCGGTCTTGATGTAGTAATGCTATATTAAATGATAGGTTAATTGTCATGATTAGATGCCTTGTTAATTGCTTTATTATTGTATTAATGATAGCATTCTACATCAAGATTGTTACTATTGTTATTTAGTTAATGGCCAGACAGTGGGTTGGATGTTAAAGTCATTATTAGCATTTTAATCTTAGACATAGTAGTTTGGTATAGTGAATATTGTTCATATTTTGGCAATTGCTAAGGTTAGATCGTATTAATGTTAGATTATAATTGTAGTTAATGTCTCATCATGATTTTTACTTGCTAGCTTGTTTTCTTTTAAGGTCAAGTTAGATTTGCCAAATAGTTGACTTGCTAAATGAGATATGTAATTGATGCTAGTTGGATTTATAGATGTCGCCTAATTGGTAACTCAGACTCGCTAAATTGAGTCGTAATTCATGTTAAGTTCGGTTGGTAATTCGTTGACTAATGGAATTTAGACTGGTTAATCAATTTGTAATTAGTGTTAATTTAAATCGTAGATATTGACCATTTAGCCTTGATAAATGGTTGGATTGTTGACGAAATCATTTTTAGCGTGCACTTTCCGTTGAGGGTGTTGTTGTTTATTATAATTAATGATTGTCCTTAGCTTAGTGGGCTTGGTCTGCTTGTGTCGGGCAGGATGTAGACACCCCCTTATTCCTCAGAACAGTCGCCAACCCCAAGACCTTAAATGGTCAAAATCGATGGGAACCTGGGCTTGAGCATTGCTTATGTGTCCTGGAGGTCCTAACCATTGCAGGGTAGGACGGGCAGGTAGTCATTCTTATTTTTCGTCAGTTGAATGTCGTACATTGCTTCCAGGTGCTTGATGTGCTTTTATGTTAGGCCGTTATGTTGTTGTTGCGTGAATTGCATGCGTTGTGTCGTCGTCATGTTGCAATGTTGAGTATAATGTCATTATTACCTTCCTACACACACACACACACCAAAAATAAATAAATAAATAAATAAATTTAAGGGTGCTTTTATCGTTGCACATTGTAGGAGTCGTACTAGATGGGGATGTTACACTATATGTGGCATGCATGGTCTTCATGTCCTAAAAGATTCAATCCCATTGAAAGAAAAATCATGTGTGTGTGTGCGATTTAATCATTCATTGAGTGGTTTGACATAAGAGAAGTGAATAAGATTGTTTTATTATGTAGATAGAGGATGAGTGTACAACTTAAGTGCACATAATAACAAAGAATGTGTTTATCATCAGAGGTCACATGTTCAGTTATAGAGGGAGATAGGGTATGTACATGTGAGCAAGTTGTTGCTTGTGGATATTTGTGTGGCACTGGCAAGGCACCAACAAATCCCATTCTCTCTTACTAGCTAGAGAGTGGGATGAGTTGTATTTCTCGGACAGACCTAAATTCCCAAAAGAAAATTTGTTTTTGATTTCAGCTGGTGGAGATCTTGGAGGATAAGGGGTCTAGAGTTTCAATCTCAAGATTTATAATTCTGAAGTGGGTATGTTGATGGAGACTAAAGTCATAGACTACTCTTTGAACCCTTTTGAGGGGATTCAGATATGGGCTTCCACATGCCTAGGTGTCTTTCCTAATCAATTGAATGTTAAGTCTTCCAAGGTGGATGCATTGGGGTCCAAACCTTTGGAGGAGACACTTTGGAAACATTTCTAGAAGTGGCTAACAATTTGTGTACTAGTGAGTTGTTAGGTATTGACAAAACCCTGTATGGATTCTCTGATGTGAAGGATGGTCCTCGAGCCCAAGACTACATGAATATATCCATGGATTCGATGAGGATATGTTGTTAGATCATGAAGTGTTGGCATTCAAAGAAGAGGGATTGAGGTTGTTATTGCCTCGTTCTTTGAGTCCCCTTCCTTACCTATTTGCCTAAATTCATTTCTTGACCTACAATGTGTGTTGTAGTCTAGAGGAGGTAGGGAGACCAATTTTATTTTTGTAGGTCAGTCACTTGATCTTCCAGCTCTAAATGGGGGTGTGATAGGTGATGTATCTAAGGAGAAGGGTAGAAAGGAAAATCCTCAGAGTGGAGAGGTGTTGAAATCCCAAGGGTTTGGTGGTTATGAATCTACAACTTTCAAAAGGAAGAAGTGTATCAAGAAGCAGAGTGATCTGGTTAACCTGGTCCTCGATGAAAAAATTAAAATGAATGAGGTTGTTGATATGGTGGAGAAGATAATCGTTGGTCATTTTCATGGGTGCAAAATGGGAGATAAGTTGTTAAAGGACTGGGTTAGATTCCAATGGGAACCTTCTACTTAGATATTCTCTATTGTTTTATATTCTCATCAGGCACTGGATGGTGTTCATTCTGCAAGCAATAGAAGACGTGGAGAAAATTTTGGCATCTTAATGGAAATTGGAATCAACTTCGTTGTCCTAAAACACTTGTCTCCTTCATTCGATTCTAGAATGGAAAAGGTCAAGATAACTCAGGTGTGGGTTAAACTACATGATCTACCTATTGATTTTTTGTTGTATGATGTGTTCGGGGTGATGGGGAATGCACTTGGAAGTTTCTGGTGTTTTGTGATACAAGCACTATGACCATTGCTCATATCCTCATGGATTTGGATTTACAAGAGGGTTTGGAAAAATGTATGATATTAAATCAAGGAATAAGCTCTATTGAGCATACTCTTGACTATGGAGGGATACCATTCAGATTTATCCGCTTTCACAAGTATGGTCACTTTGAAACTAAGTGTAGACTCTCTATTAGGAAGAGGGTATGGGTCAAAAATCCACTTGAGCAAGGAAATCTCAATGAGGTTGGAAGTAGTGGACCTTAGCAAAGTTTAGATAATATGGAGGGTTGAAAGAAAATCCATTCACATAATGTTGTGCAGAAAGTTGATATGGTCATCATCCAAAAGGAAGATATTATGAAGGAGAAAATTGTGATGGCTCAAGATATTGATGTTCTTGTCAACAAGGAGATAAATTCTACCTCTTATCCCACGGAGATGGAAGGAATGCCTGTGTCATAAACTTCATTGGTATAAAATGGTAAAATTTTAAGCAACCTTGCCCCTCTCAATTTTCATTCCCAATGGATAGATCATTTGTTTTCAATTTGTGGCCCATTATGAATATTGGGTCTGCTTGTGAATGTCGTGGGGGAGACTTTCTAGGTGGTATTTATAGAATTAAAGGAAATTCTTAGGCCCCTTTGGGGGGCTATTAAAATGCTTGAAGGTGAGGTGATTTGTATTGCTAGGGTTGTGGGAAATTTAGAATCCAACAAGAATATCGATGAAGTGAGAGGGGGATCCAACATATATAATATTAGGCCCAAAAAATAGGGTTTCTTAGGTGATGGGGGCATTGAGGTGGTCTGAGTTGAATGAGGGAAAAAAATCAACGTGTGTAGATAAGGGAAGAAAATATTTTATATCCATGGTGTGGGAAAGAGTGTAATATTCCAGATATAAAAAAGTATGCAGAGTAGAAATAAATAGCTAGAAATGGCAGATGAACAACAATATAACCAGAACAACACCACAATAATACCAAAATGATACCAGAATAACACCAGTAAGAGCACTTTGATTACTGAGAGCAATGTTCACTTGCCTCTTCGAGGGGGAAACCTCCAGCAGAGCAGAGCTCTATTACAATAATATCCAAGACAAAAGTTATCATACCCTCGACTCCTATTTATACTAAATATGTCTATCAAAAGAACCATCTAGAGGAAGATCCTTCTAGAAGCAGAAGCTTCTATTAGGTCTTCTTACATTGGACTTATTCTTCCTTATTGCTAGGCCATATTAATATTGACCTTTATTACATCAAAATATATTATTCTACCTACGTGAGGGGTTAGGTCCCTAACATGTCCTCCCCCTTAAAAACAACCTTGTCCTCAAGGCTTGAGATGTGGAAATTGTTGCAGAATGGTAGCGGGTTCCCAAGTGGCATATGATGGGGTTGTATCTTTCCACTGGACTAACACTTCCTTGATGGTTCGCTAACGTAGACGACGCTCATGTTGGTCCAAGAATGCTTGTGGCTATAGCCAAATGGAGCCTTCTTCGTTCAACTCGGGAAGGTTGGTTTGAGTTTGGAACCTAGTTCCAATCACCTTCTTTAAGAAGGAAACATGAAAAACAGGATGGAGCTTAGAATGACTGGGAAAAGCTAACTGATAGGCCACATGTCCCACACACTTGAGAATGGTATAAGGACCATAAAATTTGGGCGCCAGTTTCTAAAAATGGTAAGCCTTGAGGGAATTTTGCTTGTAAGGTTGTAGTCAAAGAAACACATGATACCCTTCTTCAAATTGATGTTCAGAGCGACCTTGATCTGCTTGTTGATTCATGCGATTCTGAACCATCACCAAATTATCTTTGAGGGTACGGAGAATAGCCTCTCAAACTGTAAGCATTTGGTCAATCGCCTAGACCTTCGAGACACCTGGCAAATATGAGAGAACTGAAGGTGGATTTTGTCCATATACCGCTTCAAAATGAGTCATGTAAGTAGATGTATGGTACGAAGTGTTGTACCACCATTCAACTAGTGGTAACCATTGAGCCCACCGATGTTGCCTTTCCGAGGAAAAACAACTCAAATATGTTTCCAAACACTTGTTGACAACTTCAGTTTGACCATCAATTTGGGGATGATAAGTTGTGCTGAGATGCAATTGGGTGCCTTGTAGCTTGAACAGTTCTTGCCAAAAATTGTTGGTGAAAGTTGGGTTGTGATAAGAAACAATAGAATGTGGCATGCCATGAAGCTTGAAGACCCGATCCATGAAAATTTGATCCACAATGAAGGCTATAAATGGGTGTTGAAGAGCACAAAAATGAGCATACTTGGAAAGACGATCAACTACCACCATGATGACTGATTTATTTTCCGATTTAGGTAATCCTACAATAAAATCCATAGAGATATCCCGCCAAATAGTAGGTGGAATCGAAAGTGTTTGTAGTGTGCCGAGAGATTTGATTGTTTCTCCCTTATTGCGTTGACACACATCACATTCAACCACAAAATTACTAACGTTCTATTTCATACCATCCCAGAAAAAAGAACATTTGACCCTGTCATAGGTTTTGGTAAACCCAAAGTGCATAGTTGTGGGTGTAGAATGAAGCTCAGAAAGTACCGTGGATTTAAGTTTTGACTGTTTACTTAAATACAAATGACCTTTGTATCGAACTCATCATGGAGCCAAGAGTACCCTGGCGAAACTAGAGAATTGGACTGCAATTGTTGTATCAGATGCAAACTTTTGGGATCGTGTAGCCATTCCTGGCGAACAACTTGGAGCCAATCTAGTACAATGAAGGAGAAAGAAAAAAGGGGCCCTTCATCTTCATGTTTTCTGGAAAGTGCATCAACAACCACATTGTCTTTGCCTTTCTTGTAAATTATCTCATAATCATATCCAAATAGCTTAGTCACCCATTTTTGTTGCTCTGGGGAGGAAATGAGTTGTTCCAGAAAATACTTGAGGCTTTGATGATCTGTCTTAATTTGGAAGCATTGCCCCAATAGTGTTATTGGATAAATCGGTGAATGCAAACATAAACTAATCTCCCTAGATCCACCTGGATCTAGAACAAAACAAGACAGGACATGACGCTTTCCCTAGGTTGCTACCATTGAATTTATCCCCAAAGAAGGATTGTATGACATACCTTTATATATCACTTCCTTATATCTCTATTGTCCCTGCTTAGCTCCGGTGCTCTTCTGAGATCAGATCTGTAATGACACAAACCAACCAAAGTGAAAGCAATAATTGTAGATTCAATGGAGACCTAGACATGTGATCAAGGAATCATGTAATAAAATGTTAATGATTTTATGGGAAAGAGACATGCCACTGTATCATATTAAGTAAAAGTGGAAGATACAACTAGATTGCTTTGATGTTGCAAGTTCCCTTTCGGTGGTCCTTTGTTCCAACACACACATACACTTGCTCTGAATTTGCATGAAGATAATCCACAAGGCTTGATGGACAAATGGAGGCCTCAAGCATCAATTGTATAAGGATTCTTCACACAGTCTTCAGCCTATTCTTTGCTTAATCTTGCTTGACCTTGCTTAACCTTTTCCATGAGAAACCCATTATTATATAGGAGAAGATGAAGTGGTTACTAGGATGAGGATAATCCCACCAAATCAAAGAAGCCAGTAAGATCACAACGATACAGACGCCACCTCACATTCTAGAATATTCTCCTTCTAGAAACTTCGTGAAACTTCCTCCTTTCCTTAGCTTCAAGCATTGCCGCACCTTGCTTATATAGCAACATGCAGAAATCCTGTAGGCTAGGCATAAAGCAGCCTGCGGAAATCAAGGATTTCCGCACTATGTTTCATTGTCAGCCTACAACGTCATTCTAAAAATGTGCCTTGTAGGGGAAGAACTCAACCATTTTCTTCAAGTGAAAGATTGTTTTGGAAGCCTGAACACATGCCTATGAGGTCATCATCAGAGTGACCAAAATAATGTGTAACAATAGATAAGGGCGCAAAAGATCAACGATATGCAGAATAACCAACATTTCCTTTTCATAGATTGATTTGCCCAAATTTCACTCAGACAGTTGTTTGCTGGTAAAGGCCAAAGGCCGGCCCTCTTGCATAAGGACAACGCCAATTCCTTTCCCTAAAGCATCAAATTCCAGGACAAAGTTCTTTGTGAAATCAGGAAGGGCCAGGACTGGAGTGGTTCACATGGCCATCTTCAAGGTTTGAAAAGCTTGAGCAATTGTTGGAGTCCAAGTGAAAGAATTCTTTTTAAGGAGTGTAGTGAGACGTGCCACAATCTTTCCATAATTCTTAAAAAACTTGCGATAATAACCCGTTAAGACCAGAAATCCACGCAAGCTTTTGAGAGTCTTTGAGTGAGGCCAATCTTGCATAGCTTCAATGTTTTTAGGATCCACCCTGACGTCGACTTTTCCAACAAGATGATCCAAGTACTTGACTTTTGAGGCGCCAAAAGAACATTTAGATTGTTTCATGAAAGTTGGTGCTGAGAGAGTAGATGGAGAAATCGATCCACATGAGCAAGATGGTATGTCCAATTTTTTCTATAGATGAGGATATCATCAAAGAAAACTAAGACAAAATGACGGAGAAAAGGATGAAAGACATGATTCATGAGGCTTTGGAAAGTGGAGGGAGCATTACACAAGCCAAAGGGCATGACCAAATAGTGGCCCTCATGAGTTCTAAAGGAAGTCTTAGGAATGTCTGCCTCTTTCATACGGATCTGGTGGTAGCCAGAATGAATATCAAGTTTAGTAAGGAACTGGGCGCCACTCAATTCATCCAAGAGGTCATCAATGACAGGAATGGGAAATTTGTCTTTAATGGTGAGTTTGTTGAGGGCACGAAAGTCGGGATACATGCGCCAATAACCTTCTTTCTTAAGGACCATGACCACAGGAGAATAGTAGGGGCTCGTACTAGGGCAGATAACACGTGCGTTGAGCAGTTCTTGAACCGTTTTCTCAATTTTAGTTTTTTGGGAAAAAGGGGTGACGATAGGGACGAATATTGGGAGGAAGGCTTCCTGGGACAATGGGAATGGAATGATCATGAACAACGTGGGAAGGAGGGAGTCCCTGGGGAGTGGAAAAAACCATGTAATGTTTAGAGAGGATGGATTGGAGGTTCTGCGATACTGAGGGTGTCTCAGTTGCTTGTATGGCATGGAGTTGGGAAATAATGCCAGAATGACCTTTTTTGAGCATCTTTTCCATGCGATGGGAACTAATTATCTCTAGGGAACCGACGGTGATGCCTTGGAACTTATATTGTTGGCCCTCCTGGTCGAATTGCATGGTTAATTCCTTAAAATCCATGAGAATGGGACCCAAAGTCCTTAGCCATTCTACACCCAACACAATGTCACAACCGCCCATGTCGATAGCAAACATTTGAGATTTCAGGTGGTATTCACCAATTTGGAGACACATATTTTCACAACTCCCTCCACATTTCATGGACCCGCCATTGGCAACCATGATTTGGAAATTATTGACTGCACAAATATAGAAATTAGTTTTTTGGGCAATGTGGCAATGAATAAAATTATGGGTGCTTCCATTATCAACAAGAATGATGACTTTCCTATGCTTGATTTAGCCAATTATCTTCAGGGTTTGGGGAGTAGAGAATCTAGTGAGAGCATTTAGGGAAATGGTCAGTTCTACTTTGGGAGGGTCTGAGGGAGGGGTTATGTCAGTGGGTTCAGGTGACATGGACACAAGGGGAGCCTCCACATCATCTTCCGAAAGATCCTCCGAGATGGCCATAAAAATATTTTGTTCTTTACACTTGGGTCCCATAAAATATTTGTCATCATAATTATAACAAAGGCCTTTGAGTTGGCATTTAGCCATTTCGGCCTTGGTCAATTTTTGGATCTTTAGTGGAGTAGAAGGAGGAGTGGGATTTATTGGTTTAGTGTGAGGAATAAAGGGGGATTTTGAGTTTTGAGAAGAGACAACCTGTTGTGCTTCCTTATCTTTTTTAGTAGCCTCCACCCATTGAACTCTAAGGCCGAACCATGAGGACATGTGCACGAATCTCATCCTTGAGGCCACTAATAAAACATTCTCGTAAAAAAGCATCATACATGCCCTCTGTATGAAAAGGCAGTCGCTCAAAAGCAGCTATAAAGTCTTCCACTGTGCCTAATTGTTTCAACTTTTTCAAACGGCCTAAATGGTTGGCGTCAGTGTCAAAGCATTCATAAAGCTTTGCCACAAAGTGTGTCCAAGCAACATACCCTTGGCAGGCGTTCTTTCTCCATTGCCACCATTGCCAATGTTCTTGATCTAGATTGAGAACACCACACTGGAGTTTGGCCAATTCATCAGTAATGCCATACAAAGAGAAATAATATTCCATTTGAGTTACCCAACCAGTGGGATTCGAGCCATCAAATTTGGTCACATCCACACGCGGAAGGTGTAGGTCACGCTGAAAGTGATGATGCTGAAAATTCTGGGAATGAGAGGAAGTTTCACCTTCGGTATGAAAAGGTGGGTCAGATAAGGGATGATCTGCAAGGATATGAAACTTGGTGAAGATCATCGTAGTGAAAGATTCAAGCTGGGCAGTAATGTCTCGTTTGAGGTCTTTTTTGAGTTCCTCGATTGAGGTGGTGATGGAGGAATGAATGTTTTTATTGATGGTGGCAATATTGGCACCGAGCTGTCTCACTTCTTGTTGGGTCTTTGTGAAATTAGAGTGCAAGTTATTGAAGGGAGCTTCCAAGTCTTGGCTATGGGTATGGGTCATGATGATGAGGGAACTGAAAAGGGGCGGGTGGGGTCACAGATATATTTTTTTTGGCTGAAAAATGATAGGTATGAATGCGATAAGGGCGAAAAGATAAATCCAACATAATAGGTCTCAAACAATGGTGCCAACAGGATCCAGATTTTTTTTTTTACCTGTAGAGTTATACTCCGATCTGAAGAATACTACAGTGATGAAATGCCCAAATTCTTAACAAGAAGAAATGTGTAGTAATTTGGCAACTCGAATGCAAGAGACACAGTTGCGTGACAATAGATCTTGTTTGTTCTGTTTTTGTTTCCGTCCCCAAAGGTTAGGTATTCAAGGGTTCTACAGACAAGGGTTTTCCCTGTGATATAGCTCTCTGATATACGTGTGGGGTCCAACAGTAGTACTCGACCCAATATCTTAGGGCACCAAATAAGGAGGCTAGACTATGCCCTTAGTCGTACTACCCAACTACCCAGGTACTAGAGAGTATCTTCCCGAGTGCTGTTCTCGGTGGCACTATAGCAGTCAGGAAGCCGATCGATTTATCTATGGAGGGCTTCAAGAGATCTAGGTTGATCCATATACATGTGTTGTCTGATGTGCTACCACTCGAAGGAGTACCAACAAGGGTTACAAGGGTGGCCAATAGATGCGCACTTAAGTACCACTTGTATTCCCTGCGTGTATGAATCCCCAACTGCGGGTTTATGCGCATAATGACAGATATTTGTAGCTTAAAGACATCAGAATACGTCTCTGCACTGAAAAAAAAAATTAACCCACAACTTTCTGCCGAGGAAGGTGATCTGATACCACTTGTAATATTCCAGATATAAATAGTATGCAAAACTGAAATAAATAGCTAGAAATGGCAAATGAACAACAATATAACCAGAACAACACCACAATAATACCAAAATGATACCAGGATAACACCAGTAAGAGCACTTTGATTATTGAGAGCAATGTTCACTTGCCTCTTCGAGGGGGCAACCTCCAGCAGAGTAGAGCTCTATTACAATAATATCCAAGACAAAAGTTCTCATACCCTTGACTCATATTTATACTAAATATGTCTATCAAAAGAACCATCTAGAGGAAGATCCTTCTAGAAGAGGAAGCTTCTATTAGATCTTCTTACATTGGACTTCTTCTTCCTTATTGCTAGGCCTTATTAATATTGACCTTTATTACATCAAACTATATTACTCTACCTACGTGAGGGGTTAGGTCCCTAACAAAGAGATATAAATGAAGTTATAGCAAGATTATTTTTTTCTCTAGATGGAGTCCTTAGAGAAAGAAATACTCATAGGGAGTGTGTCCAATGATTTGTCTTTCTTTCAATTGTAGAGGATTGAAAAAAAACTCTAAAAAATAGGCCCTAAAAAGGGTTATGGAGGTCCACAATCCTTATGTCATTCTATTGTAGGAAATTATGTCTAAGGGTGGGAAAATCATTAGTGACCTTCAAAAGTTGTTTGGGGATTGGGATTTTGTGTATATTGATTCTAGGGGTCTTGTATCGAGATGGAAGAGTTGATATTTGTATCTTACTAACTATTGGTCTATTGAATTGGATTTGGGAAATATTTTATACACCCAGGACTTGGAAAAATAAATCACTTTTATGAACATTTATGGCCCTTACACAAATAGAATTGAATATCGGGAGAAATTTTTGAGATGGGATTGGATGAGTCAAAGGAACATTGCTATCTTGAGGATCTAAACTTTTCCTTGGGAATCTCAAAAGTATGGGGGCTTGTTGCACAAGTGGACTCCCTTACATATTTTTTATTGAGAAGGTTGGAAGATGTGGGCCTTTTCAGTATAGAGCTAAGCAAGTTGAAACCCACCTAGAGAAATAAAACGATAGGGCCAGAAAGGATAACAAAAAGATTGGATAGGTTTTTGTTGACTAAGCCCTTGATTAAGTATTCTATTAGATTTAGACAATGGGTGAGCTCTGGAGGAGATTATGATTATTTTCGAGTGTTACTTGAGTTAGATTATACAAGAGGAAGGTCACTCAACCCCTTCAAATTCATTTCTTGATGGTTGGTTGAGGAGGAATTCATTAAAATGGTTAAATATCAATGGGTTCCTCATGAAGTGTCCTCGATGCATTCACTTGCAATTCAATTTGAATCTAATCTAAAAAATCTAAAACATGTAACAATTGGTTGGGATCATGAGAAGAAGGTAAAGGATGAAAAATCCCTAATAGATGTTGAGGCTAAGCTAGAAGCATTGTACAACAATGAAGGGGTAGGTTGTCTCACTGAGGAATCTAAAACAAATGTAAATATTCTAAAAGAGAGGAGGCAGGAAATTTTGGCTAATAGGGAAGGATCTTAGAGCCCAAAAAGCATATCCCTTTGGTTCTCAAAAAGAGATGAAATTCTAAAAATTTTCATTGGTATGCTAATTATAGGAAAAATATTAATATAGTTTGGAAGGTTATGAGAAATGATGGTTTGGTGGTCACAAGCTTTGAATATATTGTAATAATTGGAGTGGAACACTTTGAAGGAATATATAAAGCAGAAAGAAGGGCCATTATTGTTGAGGTGGTTAAAATGACTTCATTTTTCCACAATTGTGTAAGTGTTGAAGACAATGAAAAGTTAATAGAGGAGGTATCTAAGGACGAATTGCAAGTAGTACTCTATAGTTTCCAAAAAGGAAAAAATCTTAGTTTCGATGGGTGGTAAGTTGAATTCTTCTTGGGGTTTTATGACATTCTTGAGGAGGATTTGTTGAGGGTAATTGAGGATTCTAGAACATTTGGGAGAATCATAGCAGCCTCTAATGCCACCTTTATAACCCTAATACTTAAATTCGACAATCACTCCTCTTTTGAGGAATATAGGCCTATTTCACTTTGTAATTGTATATACAAGATAATTGCAAGAAGGGTTAATATATTTCTTTCCAAATCAATATCCAGTGAGTAGTTTGGTTTTCTTGAAGGAAGACAAATTCATGAAGCTATTGGGGTGGCTCAACAGGGCCTTCATACCATAAAATCCAGGAATCACAAAGCAATGGTGGTTAATGTTTGCTTGTCCAAGGCATATGATAGGGTTAGTTAGTTATACACGAGGTTGATGTTAATTCATTTAGGGTTTTGTGTTCCATTTGCGAATTGGGTTATGAATTGTGTCACTTTAGTTACTTTATTATTGTTGATCAATGGAGCAACTACAAGTTTCTTTAGGCTTGAAAGAGGGTTGAAGAAGGGATGTCCTCTTTCCCCCATTCTCTTTTTAAGTGTGGAAAAAGGACTGGGTAGATCTTTGATAGAGGTAAAGGGATCTGGGGCTTTTAAAATATTTAAAATTGGGAACTCTTTCTATATATCTCATCTTTTATTTCTTGGTGACATTCTGATTTTTTGTGATGGGACAAGGAGATATGTTATTAGGATGAAGGAGATTGTAGAACTTTACTATACTACCATTAGTATGATGATCAATATAGGCAAATCCACTGTTTCATTCAAAGGTAATTATGAAGAAGAAAGGTTATTTTTCTCTCAAATGTTTCCTTACAATCAAATTGAGATGGAAGATGGTTTGAAATATTTAGGTTTTGTCTTAAAACCAAATGAATACCAGAAAAAAAGATTGGGATTGGTTGATTAAGAAGGTGGAAAAGATAATTTATGTGTGGTGTAATTATTAGCTTTCTAGAGGGGGAAGACTTGTATTAGTAAAGTTAGTTATTGAGGGAACTATTGTTTATTAGATGTCATTGTATTAAATTCCAAAAAAGAGTATTATAGGTGATCAAAAGGACTAGCTACAAGTTCTTGTGCTCTAGGAGTAGTGAGAAGAGGGGCACACCTATGGTGAAATGGAAAATGTTAGTAGTGCCAAAGGATATGGGGTCTTCTTAAACCCTAGACAAAGTCCCATGTTAAGTATAAAACCCTTTTTTAAGCCCTGGATATTGAATTATTACAATTATAGTATTATATTTGTATGTAGGCTAGAACCCTTCATTGTACCCTTTCATTATAATTGTACCCTTTGTCTACTATGCATATACCAAGGAGACCTAGTCTTAGGAGGATCTCATCTCATCATATATTGTCTTCTAAATTGTATATATTGTAAAATGAGGCTTCTCCCTCGAAGTGGATTTTTATTCATTGACTTTTTATCATTCTCAAGGTGTTGGTTCATAACAATTGGTATTAGAGCATCAATCTTAGGGTTTTGCCACTTCAAGCGAGTAATCTTGGAATTTTCGCTATAACATTTTTTCTGGGAAACTTTAGATAGTGTAATTTGGATTTTAATTAGGTGACATATCAAAGTACCTTTGATAAAAATTTAAGGTTCTCGGTCATTATACTTTCGGATATATAGCCTATTGAAGATAAGGTTTTTGACTTATCCTAAATTCATTTTTAAATGAGGCATCTTGGGATTTTCACTATAACTTTTTTTTTGAGATGTTTCAAATAGTAAAATTTTGGGGAGACTAAGAAGAAATGTCATAGTATAGGTGGTCAAACTTTCAAGTTCTGAAGCATTATAATTTCAGAGATATAGTCCATGGAAGACAAGGTTTGTGACTAATCCTAAAGTCAATTATCTTGGCATTTTCGCTGTAATTTTTTTTCAATGAAGTTTCAAACTTTGAATTTTCAGAATCTTGAGTTGACACAACGAAATACATGTGGAAATTGTTTTAGATTAAGAATCATTATATTTTATGATATACTTCTTGTGGAAGTTAGGGTTTTTACACAAGTGATTTTCTGGTGATTTTAAGAGTTTTTTCTGTGGATAGGAAGCTCAATTTTAAAAAAATATATAAAAAATTAGAGACTTTTTCCATGGCTCCAAAGAAAGATCCAAAAATCAATTCACAACTTAAACCTCCAGAAAGCTCCTCCATGACTCATGAAGAAAATGAGAATATACAAAACCAGTTATCCAAATTGAACAATAAAATCAAAGAATTGAATGATAGGTCAATGAAAAAGGTTGATTTGATAAATACTCAAACATAAATAGAAAGAGGTATGGAAAAAAGATGGATGAAAATAAGGAATAGACGAAAATAACGATGGAACATTTGGAATAGAAAATGGATGGAAAGTTGGAACAAATGGATAAAAGTTTTAAAAAATGGAAAAGAAGACTTTAGAAGCCTTAAATGGGAGGTTCCCTAAAATTGATTAGGTATTTGAAGGAACTCATGAAAATAAGGGTAGTATTTAGGTTGAACAACTTTCCAATAATAAGAATTTTCTAGAGGGAATCAACTCCAATAATGGAGTTACTTATGGATGGTCTCCAAAATGAGTGAACCTTCCCAAGATTGAATTAAAGAAGTTTGATGGAACAAAGGTATTTACCTGGGTCAACCAAATAGAGCAATATTTTGAACTGCATAATATTATGGATGATAAGCAAAGGATTCACATAACAACTTTGAACTTTGAGCTAAAGTTATATCAATGGTATCAATGGTATCAATGGGTAGTTAAAAGGAAGCCCCTTTTTTTATCATTATACTTGGGGTTTATTTACACGAGACTTAGAAGAACAATATGAGAAAGTTTGGGAACATGAATACTTTAGTCAATTTACAAGAATTGAGCACTTAGGTGATATCGAAGATTATAATTAAGAATTCTAGGTATTGACCACAAGGGTGGATAACATAAACGACAAACATTTGTTGGAAGATTACATGGGTGGATTAAAAGAAGACATTAAACATGGGATTTCCCTAGAACATCTTGTAAATATTGTGGAAGCTATGCAATTTTCTCATCATATTCAAGCCAAGAATAAGGCTACACACAAGTCTACCATTGGAGCATACACAAGAAGCATAGATCGTTTTGGGTTCATAAGACAACCGTACTTGAACCGACAAGGTTGAAACCTCAACAAATGGATGAAAGAAGAGCAAAGGGAATATGTTTCAATTGTGATAACAAGTACAATAAGGGGCATAAATGTGGCGAGAAGAAATTAATCTAGATATATTGTGAAGAGGAAGAAGATCAAGAATTGGAACCATCACAAGATCTATATCTAGAAGAGACTACTCCAATGATATCTTGTCATGCATTGGCCATCATCAGTACTCCACAAACCCTCAAGATACAAGGATACATCAAAAAGAAAAAGGTAATAGTGTTTATTGATTCTGGTAGTACCCATAACTTCATCAATTACAAATTAGCAAACGATCTCAATTTCTTTGTATTTCCAACACCATAGTTTCAAGTAATGATTACATATGGAGGTACCATAAATTGTTATGGGAAGTGCCATAGTATTAAGCTCAATATGGGGGAGTATTTTTTGGATAGTCCCATGAGTGCCATCCAAATGGGTGGTGTTGATGTTGTATTAAGTGTCCAATGGTTACAACCATTAGGAACAATGTCCCTTAATTTTCAAGATCTTTTCATGAGATTTTCCTCATAAGGCAAGGAAATTGAGCTTAGAGGTATCCAAGGGAAACCCTATAAGGTGATAAGCTTTAATAGCATGAAACAATTACTAAAAAATGGACACCATCATGTAATTGCACAATTATGATCACTATATGTTCAAACATCTATATCCTCTACTCCAATGGATCTCCAAATAGTTATCAACAACCATTCCAAGGTATTTGGAGAGATGCCTAAGGGTCTTCCATCGGCTTGAGATCATGACCATTGTCCATCGGCTTGAGATCATGACCATCAGGTCTTCCATCGGAAGTGTACCACCTAACATTAAGCCTTACATGTATCCATATGCACAAAAGAGTGAGATTGAGCGTATGATCCAATAAATGTTAGAGGTGGGCATCATTCAACCTAGCCAAATTTATTTCTCTTCACTAGTAGTGATAGTTATGAAGAAGGATGGTTCATGGCATATGTGTCTAAATTATAGACATCTCAACAAAATGGCCATCAAAGATAAGTTTCATATTCATGTCATGGATGAATTATTAGATGAATTGCATGGAGAAATTTTCTTTACTAATTTGGATCTTCGTTCAGGATATCATCGAATCATAATGAGGTAGGAAACAATTCCCAAAACAACCTTTAAAACACATGAATATCATTATAATTTTTCAGTTATGCCATTTGGACTTACTAATGCACCTTCAACATTTCAAAGCTTGATGAATTGTATTTTCAAACCCTTCCTTAGAAAATTTGTGTTAGTATTTTTTGATGACATACTAATATACAACAAATATTGGGAAGAACATGTACACCATGTTGACAGAGTATTACAACTTTTGGAAGTGAAACAACTTTATGCAAATCCTTCCAAGTGTGTCTTTGGGGTTCAATAAGTGGAATATTTGGGTCATATTGTATTTCCTGGAGGTGTAAAATTGGATGCTAACAAAATTAAATCTATGAGGGAATGGCCAATTCTCAAAACCTTGAAGAAACTTAGAGGATTCTTAGGATTGGTATGCTATTACTGAAAGTTTTTCAAAAACTACGGTCAAATGGCGACACCTCTAACAACATTATTAAAGAAGGAAGGATTTTCTTGGACTCAAGAAGCAACCAAAGCTTTTGAAAAACTTAAAGAGGCTATGTGTACAACTCTTGTCCTAGCAACACCTGACTTCACAATTTTTTTTTATTTTGGAGTGTGATGCCTCAGACCATGGCATTGGTGTAGTTTTAATGCAAGAAGGAAGACCCCTTGCCTTTGAAAGCAACCAACTTAAAGGAAAAAATTTAAACTCATTTAAGAAAAAAAATATGTTGGCCATACTACATGCAGTTAAGAAATGGCTCCTTACCTAATAGGAAGAAACTTAAAAGTAAAAACATATCATGATAATTTGAAGTACTTCTAAGAGAAATGATTATCTTCAAAAGAGAAACAAAAACAGGTTACCAAGATGCTAGATTATGGCTTTGAAATTATCTACAAGAAATGAAAATATAATATTGTGGCAGATGTATTTTAAAGGAAAGAAGAAGAAACAAAGGGTTCACTATGTGTTATTTCTATTTGACAATCTAATTGGGTGGAAAAAGCAAGGATAGAATGGAAGCAAGGTCAAGAGGTATGCAAGATCATTCAAAAAATACAAGAGTACCCTCGTACATTAGATAAATTTGTATGGAAGAATGATTTGCTATGGTATCATGATCACCTATATTTATGGAAGAATGATTTTCTATGGTATCATGATCACCTCGAAGCATGGGTGAGTGATTGAATCTAAACTCCTTGTTTTTGTTATGGTGTCGTGATCAATGTGCACGCGTTGCTTTGTAAATCATAAATTCATCATGTCCAAAACTTGCTTCACATCATGCTAACAAACTAAATTGTGTCTCCTCATATTTTGATTGAAGGCCCTCTCAATTTCCATCCTTTGTACATGTTGTAAAGTGGAATTTGTCCATTTTGTTTGTCCCATGTCTCCCACAACTAAAAACGCTATAGGAAGTTGAGCTGGTGGCATTTTGAATGAGTACTCTGGATCATTTACTAAAAATTTATCATGTTTAATGTACTGGTGTATTTCTTCCCTTGTGTCCGTCTGGGAAATGCCACTCTTGATGTGGAACCATTGTGCAGTGAAGGGACTTCAACTTCTCGCATCCTCAACATCATGAGGATCATAGAAATCAACAAAAGTGAAGCCAAGTTTCATATCCGCATTATTGACACTGCACAAATGATCCCAACCAAAGAATGAACACACATCCGTGTGGCCGACATCATCGAACAAACGATCCCAGCTAAGGAAATTCCATCTTAAATCATTAAATTCTTCCATATACATTAGATCATGATCAATAGAATAATCTTCATTCGGTGAGGTTGACTCGTCCTGTTGAATACCAACACATGGTATTTTAATAGTTGATTCTGGAAACAACATTTCATGTAGTATTTTCTCATTGTTCATGATGTATTTACTTTTCTTGATACCAAAATGCTATGTAAAATGTTTAAAACTCTCGCCTAATATGATAATATTGTTCAAATTTGCTGGTGTCCAATTTGCCTCCAGTAAATTGATACATTGGAACATTTGGGAGTTGGGCATGAAAATAGCATGGGCTTATCCACCGACCGTCTGCCATGTTTACTCCCAGAGAGAAAAGAGCAGTTAAGAGTCTTCATAGATTTTTTCTCCATTGTAGACAAAGATGGATCATACACCATGATATCGTTTACCCAATGAAATATTTCTCCCAATTTTCAAAACACTCCTTATGAAATACTTCTTCTTCTATATCACTTGACTTTGATTTCTTCCTTTCCCCATATATATATATATATATATATATATATATATATATATATATATATATTAAAAAAACCACGGGCCAAGGCAATACCATGGGTCTGTAAACCACCAAGGGTAAACAAAAATTGCTCTTACTTCTTTTTTCTTTTTTACTTCTTTTTCTTATAGTGTATTCCCAATACCATGGGTTTTTTGAAACCATGCTCTGATACCAATTGCAAGGGAAAGCAAGATATATATATATATATAAATTTATATATTCGATATTCATTTATTTATCATTCAATGTCCAAATAGGTTTACAATAGCGTGTATAAATACACAAGAATGAATATAGTCACGTCTCTAATCAATGGACACGACTTAACATTGACGGTATAATTAATACAAACAATATTAAACATAAAATGCAATATTAAACGTAATATACAATAAAATATATTACACAATAAAGATGTCAGGTCTCCTACAACCATTAGTTATACCAAGTCAACATTGGAAAGAAGTTTCAATGGATTTTATTACAAGTTTACCCAAATATTAAGGAAATATGGTCATCATGGTAGTAGTGTATTGACTAACAAAGTATGCCCATTTTTTTCTCTCTTTCTCATCCTTTTAAACAACGTACAGTAGCCGCAACATTCATGGAAACAATCCAAAAGCTACATGGAGTCCCCAACATTATTATTAGTGACAAAGATCCAATTTTCTTTTTTTTAACTAAAACGGTTATGTGTTTTATTAAATGGGAAATACAGCTGGCCGAAGCCTTACATCCTTCGCAAACCCATCTACTATCTTTTACACGCTGTTGTCCTTTTCAAGGAATACAAATTTTGATTGGGTCTCCATCATTTATGCATAGTTCTCCTTGGTCCAAAAGGCAGCCTTTATTGGCTAAAGTATCTGCTTCTTTGTTTGAATCCCTGAGTATATGGTAGCAGTTGAAGGAGGTGAAGTCCTGGAGAATGTGTCTTAGTCTTTGCAGGTTCTTATTTAGGCCAACATCATTGAACTGTCCTCCTGAATGTATCATTTTGATCAAGATTTCGGAATCTCCGAACGCTTGTAGGTTCCGGTGGCCTCTTTCCTTGACTATCTGGCAGACTTTTATCAAACTCAAGATTTCTGCTTGGTTGTTCGTTCTCTATCCGAGTCCCCAAATGAAGGTTTCTAGCGATGTCCCTTCGCTGGAGTAAATGATTCCTCCAGCTCCTGCTGTACCAGGATTTCCCTTGGAGGCACCGTCGAAGAATACTATAGTTATTCCTTGCTTCTGCCACCATATCTGGAAAGTATCATGATTGTCTCTTAGCCTCCATTTTGTTTCGGAATGGGGTTTTTCAATGCTTTGGGTCCGGAGAGTGAGCACAGAGTTACCGAGCCAGTTCTTTTCTTCCTGCTGCAGTGAGATGTCTGTTTTGTGGGTTTGAGAACTCAAAGTTTCTAAGAGGAGACCTTTTGCTTTCCCTGCAACCATGCTGGGGGTCCATGCTGTATTGTTGAAGATTTGCTCGTTTCTTGCAAGCCATAGCTTCCAACACACATACTTAGGGATGGAGATCCAGACTCTGGCCCATAGCGTTTTCATTGAAAGCGAGGGATAGCAGTCCTTCCAGGTTGTAAAAAGATCTACAACTGAGATGTTAGAGGGGGCAACAACCTTGAGACCATGGAGGGTAAGGAGCCAGACTTTGTTTGCAAATTGACAGCCTACAAACAAATGGTCAGATGTTTCCATGGCTTCTTTGCATAGAGCACATCTGTGAGGGCCTGCAATGTTTCTTTTCATTAAGTTTTCGCTGGTCAAAATCTTTTTGTGCATTAGAGTCCAGAAGAAAAAATTTACCTTGGGAATCGCAGTAGAGTCCCATACTTCCTTCCAAATATTTGTTGGGGGTGGTCTGTCTTTCTGGCGTTGAAGCATAGCGTAACCTTTGGCTGTAGAATAACTCCCTGTAGATCCCCAGCCCCATTTGTCTTTTTCAGTCTTGTGCACAGGTGATGCATCTCGGAGCTCTTCTTTGAGCGTTTCAAGCTGTTGGTGGAGGCGATTTGGAACATTTTCGAAATGCCAATCTGACTAGGGGTCGTCCTCATTCCATTTAGAGATATCGCTGATACTCTGTTTTCCTCTGTGGGCAAGAAAACTGCGAATTTCATTCAAGTTGGCGTTTGAGGCAAGGGACGGCCTCCCCATTACCCGATCTGTCCATAGGTAAGTCCGTCTGCCATTTCCAGGAACGCGGTACAGATCCTGGGTGAAGATTCGCGTCCCTTTGAGGCACAATTGCCATAGCTGCGTGCTTTTCCTATAGGAAGCGTTTTGTAAATTTCAAATTTTAGCGCTGGGAATGTATTTGTGCAAAAGAGTTTTACTGACAGGATGAGAAGGCTCATTGTGCATCTTCCAGAGGATTTTGCATCCAAGAGCAGTGTTGACAAGAGCTGGATCTCTAATCTGGAGCCCGCCTTCTCTCAGAGGCAGCTTTACTGTTTCCCATTTGACCAAATGGAACTTGTGTTGATTCCCTTTACTACCGTGCCACAGGAAATCTCTCAACAACTTGTTGATTTGCCCAGAAATCGCTTTGGGCGCCAGGAGATAGGCTGCTTGGTAGATCGACAGTGAGGAGAGAACTGCCTTTATCAGTGTTAATTTTTCTCCGTGTGTGAGCCAGTGTCCTCCCCAGGCATCAATTTTCCCTTTAATTTTTGTTAGGACTCTTCCCACATGTTGACTTTATTTATGCCCAGTGATAATGGTAGCCCAAGGTACTGTATCTTTTCCCAATCTGCATACCCTTTGAACCCCAGTGTGCGAGCAATCTTTTGAGTTTCATGTTCTGTTGCATTCCAACTATAGACAACACTTTTCCTTTCGCTTATCAAGGCTCCTGACACTTTGCAGTAATCTTGAAGAGTGATCTTGAATGTAGAAGCTACTCTGTTTGAGGCTCCTCCTAGCATAAGAGAGTCATCCGCGAATAGAGCATGATTAATAGGCTTAAGGTCCTTCATAATTCTCAAGCCTGGGACAGCTCCTATTAACCTTTCCTGCTCCAACTTCTTGCTGAGTGAATCCACCATTAAAATGTACAGAAAAGGAGAGAGAGGGCAGCCTTGCCTCAACCCCCTCGAAGATTTAAAGAACTCTGTTGGCCTCCCGTTTACCAAAGGTGCTATCCATGGGCTGTGGGTGCATGCTTGTATCAGGTTTACAAACTCTTGCTCAAATCCGAATGAGAGTAGCACTTGATATAGGAAGGACAACTTTACTCTGTCAAAGGCATTATCCATGTCTAACTTGATCAACATGCCCTTCTCTTTTTTGAGTTTGCTGGAATGCGTAGCTTCCTGAACTAGGATTACATTGTCCAGGATGTGTCTCCCTTTGACGAATCCTCCCTGCGATTCTGAGATGAGTTTTCCCAGCAGTGGCTTTATTCTGTTTGCAAGGAGTTTTGCAATTATCTTATAAGAGGCATTGCAAAGGGAGATTGGCCTGAATCTATCAAAGGAGGCAGGGTTTGTTTCTTTCGGGATTAAAGCGAGGAAAGTTGAGTTGGTGCCACCTCCCAGTTTTTCTTTCTGTAGGAATTCTTTTATCATTCTCATGAGATCAGCTTTGATTATATTCCAACATATCCTGTAAAAATGAATAGTGAACCCGTCTGGCCCTGGAGCTTTGTCAGGGGCCATGGACCAGATGATTTTACTGATTTCTTCTTCGTTGGTTGGACTCAATAGTGCCGTGTTATCTTCTTTTGTAACCAGAGCCGGGATATTCTTGAGGAATTCCTTGCTGCCTTCTTCGTTATCATCATTCTCTTTGCTGTAAAGATGGTGGAAGTGTGAGACAACAACAACCTTTATTTGTTCTATTCCTTTGCAAATCTTCCCATCATTGATTGTGATTTCAGAGATGTGATTCTTGGAGAGCCGGGCTTTAAATTGGCGATGGAAGTAAGATGTGTTTCCGTCTCCGGATTCCAACCATAAGCTGCGGGATTTTAATATCCAGTATTCTTCTTCGATTCTGAAGGATTGGTAAGTTTTGCTTTGGATTGCTTGTTCCTTTTCCAAATCTGTGTTAGCAATATCTTTTATTTCCATTTCATTCTGCAGCTTTCCCAACTGCTGCACTAGCTCCTTTATTTGGGTGTTGGGATTGCTTTCCGGGCTTTTGCTCCATTCCTTGAGAGCTGTTTTTGTTATTTTTAATTTATGTTCCCAGACAAAGTGGGGAGACCCAGTTACTGTGGTGGCCCATGCCAGTCGGACTGTCTCATAGAAGCCGCTCTTTTCTTTCCACAAAGGGCTGAATCTGAATGGGATTGGGCCTAAATTTTCTTCTTCCTCTATCGAGAGAAGGATGGGTTTGTGGTCCGAGGTAAGCTTGGGGAGGATGGCTGTGGAGATTAGATTCCTTTCCAACAACAAAGTGCTTTGAACCAGAAACCTATCCAATCTGGCAGCAATGTGTTCCTCCGCTGTCCTATTATTGGTCTAGGTGTAGAGCCCTCTGCGTGGTTTAAAATCCATTAGATCCCACTGCTGTATCATGTCTTCTACTACATGGATCTGTTGATCCTTGCTGGTCCTTCCTCCCCTCTTTTCTTTTCCATTCATTACTAGGTTGAAATCTCCAGCAATGATTATATTGTTTAGGGAAATTAGTTCTAGATACTCAATTAAAGTTTTCCAACAGTCTTTCTTTTCGGAATGCAAAGTTGGTACATAAAGATTGAATAATGCAATGGTTAACTTACTTGCTGTATGCTTCAGTTCTGTGAAGCTCCAATACTGACTGTTGTAGGAGTTGATGAGGCTGAACTGCTCTTCCTTCCACAGTGTTGCTATTCCTCCGGAGGAGCCCCTTGCACTGATTGCTTTCCCTGTATTCTTCTGCCATTTGTTTTTACTAATCTCTAGAAGGGCTTCCCCTTCGATTTTTGTCTCTTGGAGCATGAGAATGTCTGCTGGTTCCACTTTCATCAGGTCCTTAACTGCTTCGATTTTCGTTGAGTTCCCCAGACCTCTACAGTTCCAGGAGACGATTTTCATTACTTACTATTGGGGGTGGATGGGCCTCCTCCTTTTTGAGACCTTATTCTTGTGTTTTTGCCGATTGACATTTCTATGGTGGGTTGGCTTCCTTGGGTATTTTGTCTTTCTGCCTCTTCCTCCCTTGCTTCTTTACGGGACTTCCTTCCTGCTCTTTTGGCTGGCCTTTCTAAGATCTCATCCTCAGAGGAGCTTACTGGTTCTATCATTTTCTTTCTGGCTATGTCTGCATATGAAGGAGAGGGGGTTGCATCTAGGATTCCTGTCGTTTTCCCTTGTTCCCCTGTATCGTTCCTTTTTGAGGGGGATTTTGGATGTTCCTTGTTGTCCATAATTATTTCTGGTTCTTCTGTTTCCTTATTGAGCTTTTCTATTTGCGTTGCTGATTGCGGCGTGGAGTTGGGGTCCCCGTCGAGTTGTTCTTGCTCCAGTTGCCCAGGATTGTCACTCTTCATTGTTCCTTTGCTTCTAGATCTTGCTGTCCCTATTTTCTGAACTGTGATCCACTGGTTTGTTTTCGCGTTCTCACTATCTTCTGCATTCTTTTTTTTGCAAAGCCTTGCAAAGTGACCGTATCTGTTAATGTTTATGCTATCATTATAGTTCTTTGCATTTCATAAAGACAAGAGCATAATAACCACAAGATCACTGAGAAATACACATCCACAATAGACACAACATTTATCCTGGGAAACCCTCTCGGGGAAGAAAACCCAGCAAAACTTCCTTATCATAAAAGCTTATACAAATGTTCAAGAGATAACTCAACCAATACATAAAATCCTCCTCCAAGAGATGCGCCACCCTTCTTCTCCTCTCACCAACTTGAAATGTCAACTTGCCTCATAAGATCATGAGCAAGTGAAGTGTGTAATAGAAGTGAGGCGCTAGCCTCTTATTTATACTAATATGGCACGTGTGAAGAGTCACCAACTGGCTGGGCCGACCTCTCTCACTGGGTGGGTAAATCCACCTTTAATTAAATCTGGCCCCTTCATTATAACTGCTGGGGCCGACTTCTTATTCTTTACATTATAATTGTCCGATGACCAATCCGCAAAAAGGGATTTGGTCCTTATACAATTACGGATTTGATTAATCCTCAATGGGAATTAATCTAATAATAAAAATAATAATAATGACATGATTAATCCACAATGGGGATTTAATCCAATAACAAAATAATAAGAATGCTCTTCGCAGTTACATTATTTCAACACTCCCCCTTAACAAGAAGGGTATTCTTCATCAGTCTTCATCAGCATC
>JASDQU010012346.1:14139-25578 GCA_032191745.1 Picea mariana
GCTTAAATTCAACATCCTTACAAATTATTTTTTTTAAGGGTTTAATAGTTTCAACGAAATCGGGGGTGAACTTCCTCACAAAATTGATTTCCCCAGAATTTTTCCTGACAGGAACCAAACCTGCTACCCATGTAGAGTGTCTAACCTGAGAGATAATTTTAGCATCTAGTAATTTATTTAACTCCTGACACATGAGGGGTTCTAGGGATGGGTGGTACTTCCAGAGCTTTTGTTGGAAGGGTTTTATTCCATATTTTAATAGGATTGTGCGTTGAATAATACGAGTGTCATAAGTTTTCAGATCTCGGTAGGACCACACAAAAACATCTTGATGTTCTCTAAAAAGTTTGAGATAGGATTTCCTTTCTTATTTAGACATTGTCTTGCCTAGATTTATATTTTTGGGGTTTTCCTGGGTTCCTAGGTTTATAGTCTTGTACATGGGACACAAGCTCCATGTATTTGTGTTTGTTGACCCTTTAAATCTTTCCCTTAGGTCAAAGAGGTTCTCCAAATTGGCCACCCCTTTCAGTATCGTGTGAAACTTGGGTATGCTACTAGAGTGACCAGTTTCACATCTTTGTTCATGGGAATCAGTTTCTACAAATTTCTCTTGGAATACTTCATCGTCAATAGCCAGGTCTTTAAAATTTTCCTAATTGGTTAGGAAGTTTATAATCTGTTCAACTCCTTCAAATACCTTCCAATTAGAAATATTGTTGGGCACTGATGGTTTGTAGAGTAGTTCCATAGTGAAACTGGAGGCTTCATAGTCTTCTAAAGGGGATAGCCTCAAAGAAGCAGTGGTTAGGGGACCAACAAGAGTATTCTTTGTTCTGGGGATCGCTGTAACATTGAAGGCCTCAAAATGTTCTATTAACCTATGCACTTCGTGTTGATAATTCCTCAAGTGGGGAGAGTTGCAATGTATAATATTCTTTACTTTCCTAATGATGATTTACAGTCCCCGAAAACTTTTAGTTCTTTAACGTTTAAGTCTATGGATTTTTTTAGTCCTTGCACTAAAGCTTCATACTCGATAATGTTATTAGTGCATTCAGATTCTAGTCTACAGGATAAGAAATTTCGTTTCTCCTTTGGGTCAATGAGAATACATCTGGCTCCTGACCCTTCTTACGATTTAGACCCATCAAAGTACAGGGTCCAAACCTGTGAGCGAGAATCATTGGCTTCTCCATGCCTACTAACTTCCTCCTCTCCACCCATTTTTTCTGTGGTTTTCAACAGAGGTTACTCACAGAAGAGGGTTTCTTCCACTGCTACCAGTAGATTTACTTGAAAATTCATTTCAGAGTTTTGAGTAAGAGGTACATCAGATGAGAGAGGGGAGAAATTGCCAAAATCAGAATCGTAGGAGTAGTTTCCTAGCACGAGGAAATCTGTCGACGAGGGTTTGTTGAAGGCTTCTAAATCGATGATAATATGTTTGAGATACCTTTCCCTATCGATCCTAATCATGTTTGTGTGTCCCTTTAATGGAAACCAAAGGTGATCCCAGTCCGTGCTAAAGTATCCATTCAAATTTTCAGACCAATCTCAACTAAGTAGCAATCCATAAGCTTCTGGTATATCCACTACAATGATGTCAATAACTTGAACAAATTTTGGGTGTGTAGCCATTCTGATCATGACATCCTTGAGTTCTCCAATAAATTTTACCTGAGTTATGTCTAGTTGTATAACTTGTTTATCACTTTTGAGTGGGACTGCATTTAGTTTCTTGTAGATAGATAATGGAATGACATTATAGGATGCCCTTGAGTCAACTAAACAGTTATGGAGGTTTCTGTTGAAGACTTCAAACGTTAAAAGGAACAGTGGGACAAAAGGCTTTCCTTTTTTATCTACAGATCAAGCATTCACATTTGGTTTATTTTTTAGATCTGTAGGAGCTGGATTTTCCCCTTGGTCAGTGCTTGTTATAGGGGTTTCTACTGACTTCAAGGCTTGTAACAAAAAGTCCTTTTGTTGGGGAATTCTACACATGTTCATGATCAATACATTTGCCTTCAATCTTTTTAAATCTTCTACTATGTTGTAGTCTAGCTTGGGTGATTCTCCTGTATGGATGTTTATAGGATTTCTTTGGGAGACAAAAGGTGCTTTCGGGTGATCGGTTGTTTGTTTTCCTCTTGATGTTTGGGAAATGGTAAGGCCATTTGAGACTGAATGACCCCTACTTCGTGTTTGCATAGCCAAAACCTCAACGGGTGGTTCTTGGACCTAAAATATATCATTGAAAGGCATTGGCAAGTCAGGATACCAAAGAAACATGGTTGTTTCTTCCAGCAGGTCAACTTCCTCTTGATCAACAATATTCACCGTTGAGTTGATTGATTGTTTAGTAAGGGAAACTTCGTCTAGGAACCAATTGGCCATCAAATTCATGACATGCACCCATTGTGGACAGTCTCTTTTAAAATGTTTCTCTTGATGATAGGTATAGAAAGAGTCGGATGCTACATTACCCATGTCAATGTTTAAGTTGGTTGGGGGAGGTTCAATTGCTTTGAATGGTGGGTTTCTCTTAAAAAAGGGTTTATAAGGCCTTTAGCCTTGGTTTCCTTCCCCTGCATTTCTTTTCATTTCTACGATTTCATTTGACAATTTCTTTATCATCCGTTGTAGGTCTTTTATGTCTCCACTTCCCTTTTCGGGACCTTATTCTATTTGTTTCCCTGGGGGTCTAGTCAACAAGAGTCCTCTCCTAGGTGGAGGTTGAGATTCCATCTTAACTAGTGAGACCTGGCCTTCTTTACATCCCTTCATTTGGAATTCAATTGTTTTGGCTTCCTCAAAATTTTCAACTAGGGTATGCTTGGCAATCTTTTTTACAAACATGGAGATAGAAGCAAGGAGAGAATTAGTGTATACCTCAATTTGCAACTCCTGAGTGGGTTTAGCTCTGGGTTGAAATTTTTTCAGGATAGTGGTAAATTGTTGATTGAAGTCTTTAACATTTTCTTTTGAACTCATGGTGGCGGTGAACAATTCAGCCATTAAATCTCTTGTAGTGTTTTCTTCTACAAATTTGTCTAAAAAATATTTTTGGA
Source organism: Picea mariana (assembly GCA_032191745.1). Taxonomy (NCBI): domain Eukaryota; kingdom Viridiplantae; phylum Streptophyta; class Pinopsida; order Pinales; family Pinaceae; genus Picea; species Picea mariana. The sequence goes on from JASDQU010012346.1 coordinate 17,214, forward strand.
ACTTCGTCCAACTCGTTATGGACCCTGCAATCAAGTTAAAATACCACGTGGAGGATGAATTCTCAAAGGTATAGGGAAAAATCCTGCATACTACGTCTTCATGTTGGACATTCATTAGTCTAATAGCTAGTATGAACTTCATAATATGGTATTCAGGAAATCCATAGGTTTCAGGGTCAAACTTGGGGAGTAACTTTTCTGGATGCCGAGGGAGGTTATGTACCCATCCGGGAATTTCCATAGCATCTCTGGCCAACCATGGTTGATTTTTTTGAGGTGGGTTTCCCTTTTCCTCATTATGATCATTGTTATCCTCCATGTCGTCTGACTCCGAAGCTGAGAAATCTGAGTTAAACCCTTCCTCGTCAGGATCAGAGTAGTTACCAGTTGGTGTTTTGGGGATCATATTAAGGGGATGTTCGATCTCAGGGAGGGAAAAGTCTATCAGGTATTCTACTGTGAAAAAAAACCTGGTCAAAGGTGTCGACCACTGGTCTGCTTACTTGTTTTCTACAAGGAAGTAACGAAGCTAAGGGTAATGATCCAATTTGTCGGGTGTCAACTCTTGTGATTCTTCTAAACCAGTTCAACTCCTCGTGGGGAAGAGCGTAAGGTATTTTAGGGAATATAAATTCTTCCTCTTGCTAGGTTGAGTTACTCATTTCAAGAGTACTCAGTGTATGTGGGTTGTATTGAGAGTGACTAGCCATGCATGTGGGTTGTTTTGAAACTATAGGTTGTGCGAAATATTATATCAGAAATATTATTATCCTTTCATTCAACAGGCCCTCCTTCTAGCACCAATTCTGTTGAGGGGTCCTAAATCCCTTTAACTCAAGAACATGAACCAAACCCTCCATAGAGGCCCAATTAGACTCTACAATGTTTGATGGTGGAATGGTTCTCCAGATCTTTCGATCCAACCAATTTATCGATGGGATTTACGTAGTGATTGACATGATATCTTCTTATGAAAGTTCCTCCTTCAGTTTAAACGTTCTATTTTTGTCTTTTCTTTTATTAGATAGGTATGATTAAAAGATGTGTGCTGGTATAAACCAACTGGTAAAAGGGGGGATCTTAACTACTGAAGAAGGATATCTTGGGATAACCCTTGTGCTCAAGCATGCAAACAAAGATATTCACACCCATGACAAGCCTAGTACTAATACATTAACTTGATGATATTTCAATTATTGACTGAGATACGATTTATCATAAGAAAACATGCATGCAATAAAATGATGGCAAGAAAAATAGTTTCCTTAGCTCTAGCATTAATCAAACATTAACACAATGATTTTCTTTCATCATTAGAGACAAGAACTACAAAAAATATTGAAATAACTAACTTATCAATAGATTATTCAGAAACTCTTTCTCATTACAACATCCATTCATGAAATAAAGTCAGAAGTAATTCCTCCTCAAATCCAATCACACAACGCCTTTGATGAAAAACAAAAGTTTTTCTCTGGTCCTAAACATGACTTCTCAATTAACGTAGTTCGGAAATAGTTCTTTACAATTCCAAAAATGAGGGTCTTTTCCCAAACCATCGACCCTTGCTAAAAGGTCAATCCTCTTATTTATAATGAATCATTAACTAAAATTAGCTACTATGAGTGCAAGCTAAGTAAAAAAAAATATCGCCACATGGCGCTTTCATCTCTTTGTCTCCTAAAAATCATCAAATAGTTTTACTAAAGTGGATGACTCTTCTCATACTCTGACCATTTGACGAAGAGTTCCTCACATGTGTTAGCATACAGGAACCTGTGCTGTTCCATCGGGGATGAAAGAATTTCTTTCACTTCTACTTCTTGTGCTCGGTACTTGACTATTTTGACACTTAACCACTACAAAACTGCTCGAGCCTTAATCAGACGCTCCATGAACTGTTGTACTTGAACTGACGCCATGATCGCCACCTTTTCTATATTTTTTGTCCATGTCGAGTCTTGTTCTTCATGTTGCTTGACTATGTCATGCAGGTTGAGAAAATCCTCAGGTGAGCCAAATTATGGGAGGTTGATGTCTTTCATCTCCCGATTAATATTTTCCCAACTCTTTTCGCAATCAACCCATTTCTCATGAATCTCCCATTGAGGTTCCTGGGCCATTTTTACCCATTATTAAGCTGCTTTCTTGATCTGATCCATGTTTTTGTCCCTGAACACCTGAATGTCATGCTCTTCAGCGTCTAGTCCCTTTTGAAGCATGCTGATGTAATCGATCCTTTCTATGGCTTGGTGAGCCTTCTCATACCACCTTTCCATGTCCTTGCAGGTCGCTAGTGCCATAAGGGTGTCTTCCTGGAAATCAACTATACCTGCAGTGAAAAGGTGTCATTCATTCGTGAATTTGGCATAGGCATATTGAAACTCACTTCTCAAAAACACCATGGCCTATGTGAAGTAATGATAGTATTTTTCCAAATGGATCAGATGCTCCAACTCCTTAATTGCAACGACTAGCTCATTTTCATCCCTTCTTGCTCTATCCAATGTGGCATCTGTGATAGCGATCCCTACGCCGATAAGATTAGACATCTTGGCGTGTTCTGTGTTGAGCAACTTCTCCTCTATGGTGATGAGAATCGAACTATCCAATGTAAGTCTCCTCTTATTAGTGGTTCTCTTCATGACGGTTTTTCTCTTTCGATCATAGGTGATCGCTTGTATATCAATGACCTTATCAACAGGTTCAAGGATTTTTTGTTCTCCCCAGGTTAGAGTATTTCATAGGATCCCAACTGTGTGTACCTATTCTAGGATGGGTTCCTGAATTTCTTCCATATGTCCCGATGGCTTGACCTTTGTTTGTTGTTCATCAGCTGGTGAGGTATCGACTGAAATTGAAGAGTCACGGATAGGTCTGGTACTTACTTGGTAATCGGTTGTCGATTTGTTGATTTATTGCTATGTAACTTCCTCTTTCTGACCTCCTAATCCCATCTCATCCCTCTATCTATCCATTGGGGTTCATGACAAGTTGATTAGCTCAATGTATAAAGCACTTTCGACCTCGTGGTCGCTCTGTGGAAGACTTTGAATTGGAGCATCGAGACCTGGGGTAGATGCTCTCTTAGGTTCCCTTTCTTATGTAATCTACACTGGAGTCACCAGGGACACCTTCAAGCCCTCCTCATCATCATAGATGGTTATTAAGTCAAATGAGGGGTTTGGTACACTTTTCCTACCTGGTGTCCTTGCTATCTCAGGCTGGGTTGAAGTTCCCCCCAGTGATCTGATCTGTGGTGGTGGAACTTCAATATTTTTTGGCCCGATGATTTCTTCAAGTTGTATTGGTTCTAGGCCACTTGGCTCTCCTCTTTTTTCTATTGGGTCATCAGCGGGAATCCTCGACATCTTTACAAGGTCAGGGTTATTCTACAACTAATCAATGATTCTTTGCACCCCTTCTAGCAATATCAATCCTCTTCTTTCTCCCTCTAGTGTAGTCTCTGCCGCTCTGATCTCTTCCCTAGATTTGAGGGCCTCATGTTTGGGTTGGCCATCCTTTGTACTACCTCCTCCCAATCCTGAGTGCACTCTATGAAAATTTCATCCTCAAATTTATCATGCGCTTATGGCCAACACGATGATACCTGTGAAGCGTGTTGGAGGACCAAGCCTTTAGGGTCGTGCTTGCAGAATCGACCTGTCGAGAACCTGAATTCAAGTTGGCTCAACCCTTCTTGTTTGGCTTGAGTAGTGTCCTTTACCAAATAAAACCCCACATGGAAACCATAGGGTATGAAATCTCGCTTCTTGTCCTTGACTAGTGTGGCGTTATAGCCCTGCAGGATAGTATGATAGCATATTTCTCCCACAATGACATGGTCAGTGACGTGAGTGGGTAGTATATGTGGCACTCTGGTGGCCCCAAACACCCTCATATAGGTTGAGTGTTCATATAAATACCAGTGACCTACCTTCTCTACCATTTTCTTGGTTGTTGTGGATAATCTGGGGCATTCCTTTTTAAATACAATCAAATGAATACGAGTGATGAATTCATCACAAATGAGTGTCTGGGATTTTTTATACCTGTTCTCCCATAGTATGCTGAAATAAATGTGGACAGGGAGCTCCGAAACATGCCATATTAATTTCATGTCGGCGAAGACATTTCTCACACAGATAACATAGAGAAAGTACGAGGCCATGTGGAAAGAGGCTGCTTCCCCTTCTTTCGACGTCTAAGCCTGCTATACACAGATGCTTAATTGTTTGGAAATTATCGCTCCCTAGTTGAAAATTCTCTCGGAGATCACCGCTATGTATGCCAAGGGAATCCATGCTTCCAAAAACTTGGAGAATTCCTTCTCTCCATACAGTCGGTAGATGAGAGCCATCAAGTAAATGTATGGCCCCCTCAGTTTGACTGTCCCATACCACTCATTGCTTCAATTTGTAAACTTTTTGTCCTCCTTCCACCATGAGGCCATCAACCGTCTGGTGTCGTGGAATTCATAGAACTTCACCATGAAGTCTGTGTTTAGCAGCTCCTTTGGGTCTCTGACCTTGTAGTATTTATGGACTTCTGTCGGGAGGAAACCTTCGAAACAACCGCCATTCTCATCGTTGATTAAACATTTTTGCATGTCTATATGGTCGATTAGCCACTTCAGAACCTCTACGCAAGGGAAAACCGGGGTTATGCTGGCTACCATGTGAAAATATGACCGTCGGATGTTTGGGAACACCTGGTCATCGATCACCCTTACGTTCAGGTCACTGTGTGGGATACACTCCAGGTACTGCTCTCGACTGATTGTGTTGAAAAGGTCCCCCCACTATGGGAGAATTACTTTGAATCTGGTGCTTTCTTTTGTGTCACCGAAGACCAAAGGTTGGATAAATTCTTTCTTTTTTGAGGTTTTTATGACCGGCTCTGCTCTGGGAGTGTACTCCAAATTCCTCACAATACCAGGAGAAGAACCTTCACCTGTTTTTTCTTCCTTTAGCTTGGGTTCTCTCAACAAACGTCTGGTGGTTGGATTTCTCGGAGGAATTTTACCTACAACTTAGAAAATAGTTAGAGACTGTGAAAGAAATGAGATGTATATATAACAAATCACGACCCCCGAATTGAGAAATTTGAATACATACCTATGCTGCTTGTTTAACCTGGTCTTGATAACCTGAGAATCAACATAGTCTTGAGATGCTTGCTTTGCTTCTTCGGATGCTCTGGAATTCAAACTTGTGCGCATAATGAAATTGTTCAAATCTGTTATAGATATTTAAACAGGGATGAACTTACCTTGTCGCATCAGCCATCCAATTCAGGTTATCAGTGTAGTTCTATTAAATATCCCGCCAGATCTTCAAAGATGTTTTAAAATTAAATTCGATCGCGGGTTGACGACGCAGATGTAGATTGTAACGTGGCCTATCGGTGATTTCAAATTGATGGTGTTCAATAGGTGCATGAGGTAGCAACAAATGTGGGATTAAGCATTAACTAGTCTATTAAAAGTTAGAATCTAGTTGTATCTCATGTCAAAAACATTCCATCGTTTCTCTAGTCTAGCTGGTGAGTCAGGGGTCGGGGTTCTGCTTTGAACAATTTTTGTTGATATCTTCTTGCAAAAGATCTGATGTTGAACGGTATTTTTGTACATAGATGACATGGCAAGGATGACCTGGAGGTGTGACTAGGACACAGGAAACCTTACGATGACTCGAGATGAAACTAGGTCGTACGACACCCTTACCTGATAAAGACATGTGGCACTCAAGACTGGCGTCTTCATTTACTCGTGTTGATCATAATCTGGACATTCCTTAAGCTACACGTTATAAAAATCGATCCTATCTTGCCAATGCCAAAAAGTATCAAGGATCAACTATCAATGATAAACCTACCCAAGTTCTCCCGAATGGACTCTCTCGAGAAAGTCCCGATGCCAAAAGTGTATCGGGGATCGACGATCGACGATATGTTTATCGCAGACAAAATGATTGTTTTAACCTTTCTATATTTCCTCGACCCTGAGAAAGCACATCGTTCATCGACTATCAGTGATTTGTTTATGAATTTTGTCAATGTCTATTCCTCTCATACTTTGGTGACGCTGATGGGGATTGACTATCTCCTGAATTTCCGTGGCGAATAACTTACGCAAACCAACTCTGCCTTCTACCAAAACCGATGATGCATCGATGATCTCCGATTAGTATAATTGTGTGGCCACTTTAATTGTGTGGCAATCGATGTCGAACACAAGCGTGTTAGTCGAAATGTTAGTTGTAGATTCTTAATTCGGACGTCAAGTTATTTTAGACACGAGGTTTCATTTAACAAGTTCAAACAAACCTGACTTGATTAATAAGAGTCATGAAAACAAAAACAAAATAAACTATTCCCCAAAGTGAAATCAATTTAGACAGTCAAAGAAAACAAGTGTTACCCAAAAAGTGATAAAATTTCATAAGTCTTTTAGGGTGTGTTGAACGCTCAACACCTTCATAAAGAGGTTGTTTTGTCTTCTCAAGTAGAGGTACATCATAAATATCATCATCATTTTCCTCATAGATAGGAGAAAAGATGTCTTGGATCAATATATTTGTCCCATCATCCAGCTCAACAATATTATTGGTGTCATGTTCTTCCATAGGATTGGCATGATCTTCAATATCCATACTGTATTACACATCTTGTACAATAGTATTTCTAGTACTACTTGGCATATATTTATCCGGTGACAAACACCTAGGGGGATTTATCTTTACAATTGCAAACAATCAATAACATTAGTTTATATAAAATAACTCAAAACAATTTTTTTTACAAATAGAATCAATACAAAGACATATATAATGAATAACTTACCATGAGACGAAATGTATGCCCCCTTTACAATGCCCATATGTAAAACAATGTTTTTCAGTTGGTTTCCTTACAAATCTTCTTCTTTTCAAGCCCCTACATTCATAGCAAGGGAAATAACATTTCCCATCAGTATTGAACAGTGCCTCCCATGTATCCCTTAACCTAGCAACCGTCCTTTCACTCTCTTCAAGTGTTGGCATTGGGATTTCCTATATTAATTACAACAAAATCCATTGAAGCAATACACGTAAATTAATATATGAATTATATGTTCTAATTACGGTAAAAATATCAATTTTCTTCATAGATTTATTAAAGTTTTATAACAATAATAAATGAATCAAAACCATACATTTTTACCACATAAGTTCCAAAGCTTCATTATAAGCAAGTAATAAAATCAAACAATAAAAGAGAACTACACCAAGACAATTTGTATAGTAATTAAATGGAATTGAGTAGAAATGTTCATACCTATATATTTTCTCGGGAAAAAATTATATCCCCAAATGAAAGAGGGTCTAAGGGTTAGGGATCCAATCTCGGTATTCAAAAAAGAGACAAAGTAATATTAAAAAAATTTAACCTTCAAAGTACAAAATTAGAGCTATGCAAATCAAGAATTGGATATGAGGCAAGTTGCACATAGCAAAAAGACTAATAAATCACGAAACAAACAATGAGCATAATTTTTTTTTATAATTGTCGCACCTACAATAAAATTGCCGAAACCACTAACCTTCATCGATATTTCGATGAATGCTGACTATGTCATAGTTAACCAAATTAGTGAAGTCAGTGATCGTTAAACGGTTTTCAAACGAGTAGTTGGAATCCTTTATGTTCGTCGATAGATCAATGAACTATCGTCTAGTTTTGTCAAAAGAGTGACGAAGATATATGTTTTCCAGAAGTTTGACGTTGTTGGGGTGCCCAAAAAAAATATTAAAATTTGAATAATTTGCGATGATATGATTAAATTTATCCTTATCGTCAAAAAAAATTGTCAAATTAAAACCCCATATGTAGTAGTGCATTTTCCCCAAATATGTCAAAGAACAAGTCCATAACAACGATTTGTTTTATCAAATTCATGTTGGTTCTTGGCCCATATAAGTCTAGTGTTGAGCCAAAATCTCTAATACCGATCTATAACAACCCATATTTGAACTAAGGATCATTACTATGCGGAAACACATAAAAACAAATTTTTCTTTGCTAACTAATTTCCTGAGGCTTACTAGCTACGAATTACAAACATATTTAACTACTATATGATATCATAATTAAATACATCTATAGCATGATAAAAATGACATGAATGCAGTTTAAATAACTCAACAAAACAACATATAAATTGTTCTCAAACATGGAGTTAATACACAACAATTAAACTCACAATACAAAACATAAACAAGATAAAACACTTATATTTTACAAACAATTGTGCAACTATTTGTTTGGGATGGACGTTCCACCTAACCATAGACTTGATGTTCTAAATATCAACAACAATTCACAC
>JASDQU010012346.1:42043-64791 GCA_032191745.1 Picea mariana
TGGTTGCCAATCAAGTACACTACAGATCCATGTCATATATATATTAATCATGGCTACATGACTAATGTGTATGCCAATATAAAGTGTAGTTGTGAACAATACACAACGGATCTACATCTCAAAATCATCAAAAGATATAGAATGCCATATAAATGTTCGAGAGGCATCAATGCCTATGGCTGGAGATGATAAATTTATAGCTCGAGCAACAACTTCAAGATATTCAAAACTTAGGTAGGATTACAATAGGAGTGTAAGAATCACTACTATGAGGTCTTCGGCATGCAATCGTGGAAAGAATGGAAAACCTCGATCATCAAGCATAAAACTTCATTGACTCTAAATCTGAACTTGACTGGATTCTCGGGATGAACGACTCATGAAATTCAAGAGACCAACTACAGAGTGGCCGACTCAAGTTTGGAAAAAAATGCCTTGGAAAAAATCATGACAAAATGATGAGACTCGGGAAGCATATTATTGACATAAGTTTGTGGAATAGGAGGCACCACAAACTCTCCATATGTTTGGAAGAGTAACCAAATGGAGGAGGACACAACTCTATGTAACGAGAACAACTTCCTAAGTGTTGGCAGCCAACTCACTTTTTCCTATCGTCTATAAGCTACCTACACCTATGTTTTGCAAACATCATTTTTTTGTCGCAATTTCCAAATTAACGTCATTTTCATTTCTTGCGACATTTACACACTTGTTTTCGTTTTGTTTTCACGATTGTAAGCGTGAAAACTTAACCTTTCAAAGTCGCATTTCGATCATTATCTAAACTGTGGATATTTCTTTTGTCATCATGCCTATTGCGCTCATCTTTTATTGATCATTACACGACTGGCAATATCCTTTGATCGGTTCTCATACTTTGGTTGATTGTATAACTTGGTTTTATTGAAGGCTTTTAGCTTTTGGATTTGCACTTCATGTGACTTGCCTGATCATTGATTATATGAAAATGCATAGGGGTTATGATTTATTTTGTTTATATATATATATGATATAATCCTTATGTTAATCTTTTAATAACTTTTGGCTTGTCAACTATATGAATGTCATTTTGGCACCTTGATTGAACTTTTGATTATGTGAATTAATGCATTGGCGCATAGTTGATTTTGGGTTTTGATTTACATGTCGGATGTTTGAACACTATGGCATAACGTATGCGCACATTGGTATACACATTGGATTTCATTGGTTGTACACGTGACTTAATGGTTGAACTATTATTATGGAGTGAACAGCTATGAAATTGGCGATTGTACTTGGATAATCAATTTTTTGCATGGAAGACTCCACCACCTTCGCATGCTCGCATTAATGCTTATCCCTTTTGCTCGTTCGTTGCTGTTAGCTTGGGTAGCTCTGCTCCTGTATGCGTTGGTGAATTCAAACCCTTCCCTTACCATGTGTTCGACTCCATGGCACCAGTCGTGCGAGTTGAACCCAATGGCAATCAAGCCCTGTTGATGTTTGACAATGCCCGCCAAGATTTGGAGGAAAGTGGATGGCTTACCTTCCTGAAACATTTTGAGGGTTTTAACCTTTGTATAGCACGACAGTTTGCCATGAGCTTCGATGGCTGTCGAGCCAAGGTCGGCGATATATAGTTAGAGATCGATGAACAGTTTATCAACTCAGCCACGGGGTTACCTACCTCGGGACAGTGTTGGTTTAAGAATTGCAAGGTCGAGGAAGTGCCATGGACATTATTGTTTCAATTGCGCAAAGTCACCTCTTGTGACAGAGGTATGCCCATATCTATGCTCAAACAATGATGGCATGACTTGTTAATGATACTTAAGCAGTTCGTGACCTGTGAAGGTCGATACGGACTTGTGTTCCTCTACCACCTGCGTCTACTGATGATTTTTATAGGGTATCATCTAAACATGTCGTTCTACTTTCATCGGAGTCTATATAAAATGTCCAAAAAGTATAAAAGGCAGCGGGCTGACAACAGCCTGTTTCATCATGGGCTTATTAAGCTCATCGTTGTTAATTATTTGAGTTTGCATGGTGACAATTGGAAGGCCTTCATCGCCCGTAATGGCTTTGAAGACACCGACCCTGAATAGGTTGATAAACCTATGATAACTGAGACCAATCCCGAACTTCCTGTACCCTTGCATCTCCTACTGCCTAAACCCTCGACTGACCCTCCTATCGACTTACCCGACACTGTAACTAAGAGTGCAGAGGCCATTAAAAAGCCTATGAGCAAAAAGCCCAAGGCAAACCTTATTGCAAATGCCAAAGGGAAAAGGAATGCCCCGTTCATTTCGAGAATGGCTAGAAACAAACCAAAACCCTCTGTCGAGTCCAACCCTATAGTTCTGAGCGAAGAATCTGATTCGGATATTGAGTGATTTCTGGCCAGCGAATACCCCTATTCGCAAGGTTTATGTCCCGAACCCTCTTATGATTTTGTATCAAACCTACCCCCTGCCTAAAAGACGACCCTAACTACCCAGGTATTAAATTTCCTTGTGAAACCCTCGGTCTTTTGTCCGAACCCTCGCCTGCTTTGTCTAAACCCACACAGTCACCTTGCGACCAATGCAATTCATGGTTAGAACAAAATTATATCGATGTTCCGATACTCCAATCAAGGATTCAATCATTGGAAGACCAGATTACATTCCTAACCAGTAAAAAGGCCAAGCTCCAAGCGACAGATAAAAAGCAAAAGACTAACGGCTCCATCCTGTTCAAAAACGTGGAATCAGCCACGGCTGTTGTAAATTCCAAGCTGGCATAATCAAGCAGCCTCGTCACTACACAGGTATGGTTCTGACATCATTTTGTTTTGTGAATAATCTAGTTTGATATAATGATTTGAATTTAGATTTTAAATAGTTTGATCACTTATCCAAATGCCTCTATCATTCGATGATCATCTTGTACATGGCTTCGTTTTGATAAAAATAGAAGGAATTCTGATATATGATTTGCTCATAGATTTTTATTTGGATTGGAATGGTTACTCATTTGGATTTCGTTTGCTAAAGTTTGTCTGAGTGAAATAATGAAAGTAATGGTGTGTTTTCAGTTCAGTTCATTTTGCGCCCTCTCCCAACAGGAAGTTTGTATGCTTAATTTAGAAAACGATTTTGCTCGGATTCGATTTCGTTATCATTGATATGCTATGATTGGTAAATGTCTTCGGGAGGATAATTGTTACGATGTTGTGTCATGGGATGTTCTATATTTGATTGTTTCTAGGTTAAGGATAATGACTCTGTTTCTTTGATGAAAACAATACGCTCAAATAACATTTGCCCCCAAATCGGAAAATGAATCAGAATCATAACAACTATGTGAAAACCTTAGCCAATTGATTCGCTCTTATTCTAATTTGGCAAGTTTGTACTATGAGTCGATTTCAGATTATAATTGATGCTCTGTATTTTAGATTTGTGAAATGAATTGGTCAAACCCTCTTTTGACTCGTTTGAGTGAAACGATTGTCATCAAAATTAAACGATTGAAATCTATAACAAACTCTGTTTGATTGATCCTGTTTCGATTTTGGTTATGTGTCGGTTATGGTTTGAATTCGTTCATAGTCTAAATCGCTTGCTATATAGTTATCGTGATAATCCTGTTCGATTTGATTATTTCTCCTGTTGATGAGACAAGTATAACGAAGTGTTTGCGATTTGTTTTGTTTTCAATTAAATATCAAAACGATCTCATAACAGATGGATTCGATTTGTTGAGAAACGATTACGATGTTGTTACATATGATTTCATTTACCCCACTTATGACAATAATCGAAACAGAGTATTGCTATCTCTGCATTCGGTTAAGTGATGTGAATCACGTTGGTATAATTCTTTCAAACTAAATGATTCATTTTCAGATAGTTCTTGGATGAAGATTAAATTTAATTCTTTAAAAAGATTTGAATTCATTTAAATTCTAATTCTGTATCTTTATTTAGACTAGCTACAGAATCAGATGATTATGTAGCTAGTCTATAGAATTTAATTTTTATCATTTTATTAATAAAAGAGTCTTCTAACTTGTCTAGTTTGGATCAATTTCAGGTGAATTCGAAATTGCATGGGATTTGATGGACAGTTTAGGGGATATTTGAAATATTTTGGTTTCATTTTAATTTCCTAGTTTAGTTTATCTTGGGAATATCTTCCCAGATTATGTAAACAGTTGGATAACTTCCACAGGGAGGTTTTACCCTGTGGAAAAACTTATAAATACTTCTTATTTTTTGTAATAATCATCCTCATTCATGGGAGAACAAGGATATGGAATTTTAATACAGACTGAGACAAAAATTGATGTTCTGCTACAGCTTTAGCTTTTCATGATATCAATATTTTGTTTCATGTTTATGTGTATCAATTTGCATTTGGTTAATGACTACTTTAGCTATCTTAGTCTTGTGAAAATGATACGATTTAATCAATATAATCCATATCTGATTTCTTCCAGTGTATAAAAAACATAGCAATTACTTGATTCAGTTTGTGAACGATAGATTTCTCTTCTTCATCAATTGGATTATTAAGTATAAGTTTTTGTATAATAGGTTTGCCTAATTGCAGAGATTTATAAATCATATAATTGTTATGATTTTTTATGTCTTGTTTGTCCTGTAAACAAACTCAAAGAGCATTGCAGCTATCGTTTACGAGAAGCTTCTGGATTATCCGGTGCGAGTTTCCTTCCTCTGACCAGCTTCGAAGTCATTATACACAGGACAAATCTGGAGCGTTTCCAGGTCAGTTTGTCATTTGTTTGTTTAGTGTATTTATTAGTATTTTAGTTTAGATATAAGTTTAGTTAGATTTATAGGTAGAATTAGTATATTAGATTGTTTAATTTCAGTAAGTTTTATTTATTGTTCATAAAATCATAAAATTAAAAAAATATATATATTTTTCTGTCTTAGGGAAGAAAGAAAATGAGTTTTCCAGGTTTTATTTAAATCTGTATTTTGTTAATATTGTGCATTTTGTGAATAAGTTATATTAGTTAGTAGTTTGTATATATAGAGATAGTAGATTAGTTAGATTTTTTAATAGTTAGTTTTAATTAGATTAGTTTATTAGTTTTGTTTATTGTTAGTTAGTTTAGTTTGTTTTATTTAGTTTTAGTTAGATCAGTTAGTTTAGATTAGTTTTCTTTTCATTTTCTTAGGACCTTAGATCAGCTAACGGAGCCGCTAAACCCGTTAGGGTGGTTCATTCCAAACGACTTGGGTTATTAGACAACCCCGGACCGGTTCCACTCTCTCAGTTGACGGACGGTCGATTTCGCTCGTCAACAAATGGCGATGCAAAGCTTTAGTGTAATAATCTATTTGGGTTAAATGATCTAAGAAAGCCACGTTGTTAGAGGCCTTCGAGGAGGCCAGCCAGATTGAAAAAGACATACTTAGTCTTAAAGACTCTTCTAGCAATGAAACTGAGACTAGCTCTTCTTCCAAAAAGAAGATTGAAATACTCCCCAGACCCACTCAAAGTAAAACACAACCTGAAAACTCTGATTTGGAAAACTTAACCAAAGTTGTACAAAAACTATCAAATCAAGTTATAGACTTAAAAAGGTCGACTGAAGAAGCTTCCTCGAGTAAAGGGCCCTACAAACCTCCTTTYYGAAAKCCTTTTCCTACCAAYCGACCTAATYCKACCACCGAAGGCCTTAATCTAGAAAGTTTGCAATGTGCTCTTCAAACAATTCTAGAAGCCCAAGATAACTTGATGCCTCCTGAGATTCCTGAGGAGGTAGTTGAACCAGAGATAGTTCAAGAAGAAGAGTCTTCTCCAAACATTTTTGGACATTTCTCGGATAGCATCTTCCAAGCCAACAATGAGACAGTTCACCCTTATAACACTAGGAGTAAGACCACAAATAAACCTTCTTCCGAAAACACTACAACTTCGCCTCCAAAGAAATCTAAATCAGTTGAGCCAAAACAGAGTAATGTGAACCCTAAATTAGATTATGATGTTGTTGAAGATCTTAAAAAGTTAAGGGCTAACATTTCTATTTATGAGTTGTTGAAGTTTCCATTTTTGTTACAAAAAATGTTGCAAAATATTTCAAAAAATGGCAAGAATGGTAATCCTAATGGTAACAAGGTTGTGCAAAGTAAAACTCCCCAGAAGACTTCCACTAAAAACAATCCCGATCCTCAAGATAAAGGAAGTCCTCCTATAAGTAATGTAAATAATAATGTAGATAAAGTAACCTTAGAAACTACGAGTAAAAAGCCACAAGCTACTACTCTTAGTACTCGTAAGAATGTACCCCCTTTCTTGTTAACTTTCGAGATTTTTAATAGAAACGTGCATAATTGTATGGTAGACTCAGGAGCATCATCCAATGTGATGCCTTGGTCTGTATGCCAAAAGATAAACGCTGAATTTGAACCCTCTTCTTTAAAAATCATACAACTTGATCGGACAAATGTCAATGTTATAGGCGAACTAAAGAATGTACTTATTAGATTGTCGTCTAACCCCAAGGTTCATCAAGTTATTGATATAATTGTTGTGGATATTCTGGAAGTGTATGGCATGTTTTTAAGCAGGGGCTGGTCGGAGAAACTACATGGTTATTTCACGACATATTGGTCTCACCTATGGCTTCCAGAGAACGGCAAGCCTAATAAAATCAGAGTAAACCGTGAGCACTACCTCAAGTTCACGGTCACTGATTTGAATGATCCTAATGAACCGTACACACCTCCTGCTGATTCACCTGAAGTACAAGGGATGGACACTTTCTTCGGCAACTTCATGGCCAAGGTTTCACCTATCATCAATCCAGAACAACAGTCTGAGATCGTAGCATTTGTGCAGCCCGCACCTTCCACACAACAATCTCTTGAACCCGATGCAAATCAAATTTGGTCTCTGTATTTCGACAGGTCAAAGTCCAAAGAAGGAGCCGGAGCAGGCTGTGTCATTATCGATCCAGCAGGTAACAAAACATTGATAGCATGTAGGTTAGAATTTGAGTGTACTAACAATACTGCAAAATATGAGGCTTTACTGCAAGGTCTCAGAAAATCTTTGGACATGAACATTCAAAATTTAACCGTTTTTGGCAACTCTGAAATAGTGGTTAGATAGGTGAGAGATTCTATCCACTGTCTTTCTCCGCATCTCAAAAGCTACCAATCTGAGGTATGGAACTTAATGAGTAAATTTTCTGCTTTTAATATAAATTCCATTCCTAGATTGAATAACTCTGAAGCAAATTTATTAGCTAATGTAGCTTCTAAACTTCTTCCTGCAGAAGGATTGTCCCCAGACGCATTCTCAATTGAGATGTTGTTTCGGCCATCCATTCCCGATAACGTCACAAACTGGAGAGTATTTGACGATGATCAGTAGATTATTAACTTTCTGCACATGGAAGAAACCTTTCAAGGCGCGGTGATAGACGAGCACACGCACGATGACAATTTGCGCGATTTCACGGTAATACCTGATCCGAAAACTCTTGAATCTCTATCGGATATGGTAAACTCGATCCCAAAATTTGTAATTAGATTAGAGAAGTTTTATGATTTTCAAGATAAATTTAAAAAGATGGTCAATTGTAAAACCAATAGTTCCTCGTTATCTTATGAAAAAGTGAATTTAGGAACTAGTGAAAATCCTCAATGCATTAATCTAGGCTCGGGATGTTCTCAACAAGAAAAAGTTGCATTCATTAAATTATTTAAAGAATTTAAAGATGTATTTACATGGACGTATGATGATCTTAAGACTTTTGATCCTAATATCATATAGCATGTCATCCCGATGAAGCCCCAAACCTTACCCTTGCAACAAAAACTGAGGAAAATGCACCCCAAGCTAGAACCGATCGTTCAAAAAGAATTGAATAAACTCCTAAGTGCTAAAATAATTTTTCCTGTTAGGCACACTCAATGGGTGTCCAACCTTGTCCCAGTTTGGAAGAAAAATGGGGAAATCCGACTTTGTGTCGATTTTCGAAACCTCAATAGAGCGTCTGACAAAGACAATTATCCTGTCCCACCCATGGAACAGATCCTGCAACAGGTATCTGGTTCCGAGAGGCTATCCTTATTGGATGGTTTCTCTGGATACAACCAAGTCTTGAGGTCTCCGCCAGACCAACTCAAAACTACCTTCCGTACCCCATGGGGCACTTATGCTTATCGCAAAATGCCCTTTGGATTGATTAATGCTAGCGCTACCTTTCAGAGAGAAATGGACATTGCTTTTTGAGGCTTAATCAATTAGTCTGTTGTAGTTTACTTAGATTATGTAACTATATATTCTAAAAACAAGAACGATCATCTAGCTCACTTACGAGCCGTTCTGCTGCGATGTCGTAAATACGGCATCTCCTTGAACCCCAAAAAGTCCATCTTTGCAATAGAACAGGGTAAACTCCTAGGATTCATTGTGTCTAGTGAAGGAATGATTATTGACCCCGAGAGGACTCAAGTCATCGCAAAACTTCCCCCTCCTACATCCAAAAAATCCATGCAGTATTTCTTAGGCCAGATTAACTTCGTGAGAAGATTCGTCCCCAGTTTCTCCGAAATGGTCAGGCCTTTACAGAACTTGATTAAGAAAGACACCCAATATCACTGGGGACCCACAGAAAATCAAGCTTTTAATGCGATAAAGAAGGCTATAATAGACGCTCCGTCTCTCATGAGCCCTGATTTTTCTCAAGATTTTACACTCTACACTTTTGCCTCTGACCGTTCCTATGCCGCCATCCTAACTCAGAAGAATGACGAGAACAACGAAGTACCCATCGCCTTTATGAGTTCCTCTTTCAAAGGTGCTGAACTTAATTACCCAACGATTGATAGGCAAGCCTACGTTGTTTTCAAAGCAGTTAAGCATTTCCGGTCCTATCTTTTGAAGTCAAGGACGAAAGTCATTGTCCCCTACCCAGCCGTAAGGAACTTGTTAGTGCAGAAGGAGTTAGGAGAGAAGAGAGTGAACTGGGTCACTTCATTGCAAGAGTACGACTTAGAAATTACCCCAGCTTAGATAGTGAGAGGCCAAGGGTTATGTACGTTGGTTGCTGATTCAGAATCAGGACAGCAAGAAGAGAGCGATACGTCAAACCTAGGACAAAGCGAACAAAGTCTAATCTGTTGTGCACAGAACCTTGTTAGTCCTTGGTACAACAATATTAGGTACTGTCTTGAACATGGATCAGCCCCCCGTCACTTAGACCCTTCCAAGAGAAGAGCATTGAGACTAAAGTCTGCCTCCTTTCATTTGGTTAATGGTGTACTATTTCGTCAGAATTTTGACGGCATATTGATGCGTTGTCTTGAAAAGGACGAAGCAGAGAAGGTTTTGCTAGAGTTGCATGCAGGAGAAGCTGGTGGTCACTTCGGTGGTGACACCACTTCTCATAAGGTTCTAAGAGCCGGCTATTACTAGCCTACGGTTTTTAGAGATGCCCATGCCTTGTGTCGGAAATGTATCATCTGTCAGAAAGCATCAGGGCGGTTGCAAAAACCAGCCTTTCCCTTGCAACCCGTTTCAGTAGATTCTCCTTTCCAGCAATGGGGCCTTGATATCATAGGTCCAATTAATCCTCCATCCTCGTAATAGCACAAGTATAGTGTGATAGCCATGGATTACTTTACTCGATGGTCTGAAGCTGCTGTGCTAAAAACTGTCAACACTAGTCAGGTAATCGCCTTTGTAAACTCGAATATTATCACTCATTTCGGGATCCCTAACTGTCTAGTCTTTGACAACGCTTCATACTTTTCTTCTCTTGATATGAGCGAGTTTTCTTTGGAGAAAGGCATTAAGCTGAAGTATTCTGCTATTTACTACCCCCAGGGTAACAGATTAGCATAATCAACAAACAAGAACTTAATCAAAATTATCAAGAGAACCGTGGTTGAAAATCACAAGAATTGGCACAATGCACTGCTGAATGTGTTGTGGGATGATAGGGTAACGCCAAAAGCTACTATAGGTAACTCCCCCTTTTTTCTCATTTATGGTAGAGAAGCAATTCTGCCACCTCACATTCTTCTTCCTTCACTCCAATTGTCACATAAAGTCCAAGAAGAAGATTGTCCCCCTTTAGAAAACCGAATTAACGCTTTGATGAAGTTGGAAGAAGTAAGAGCCCAAGATAAGCGTAAGTTAGATCAACATCAACAATTGGTTAAAAGCTGGTTTGATTCTAATTCTGCTTCTGATAGGAATTTTGAAGTAGGTGATCTCGTCTTAAAATGGGACAAACCTCACGAGGGAAAGGGAGAACACACTAAATTTCAAAACTTATGGCTTGGACCATTTTTTATTGCTGAAAAGTTGGGTCCTAGTTCTTTTCGATTGCAGAATATTGAAGGGCAGCTTGACACCTATCCGGTGAATGGCCAAGCCCTGAAAAGATACTTTATGTGATAACTACCTTTGTATATTATGTATATATGTTTGCTTTTGTTTGCTTTTTCGTTTGCTTTCTGTTTTTTTATTTTGATTTGAATTTATCAGTTTGTGTTTTGGAAATACACATACCTGTACATTGAGCTAATTTAGACAAAGACGAAAGAGATTTTCTTTGCTGAAATAAATTCTGATAAATTTGTACAAACATCAATGATATATTTCTGAAATTTATATCTGTATTGGAAAAATCTGTGTTTGAAAGAACTCTGTTGATTTCGATCTCTGAGTAAAGTTCATCATGATCATCTATTATTTTTTTACACTGTCCCTTTTCCATAAAGGAATGACTCAGGAGATGTCTCCCTATCTTAGGAAGTTGTTTTGTAAATAAATCATTTCTGGATCTAAATAAAGGACAGTTCTAAAAAAATTAAAAAAAAATCTGATGAGGTCTAAAAAAAAAAAAAAATTATGTTAAAATATCAAGGTTTTCAGCGTCACCCCGCTCAAATATATATCTATAAAACAAAATAAAAATTATTAAGAGTTGTGGGAAGTGCTTGTAAACCCATCGGGATGTTGAACAGGTCTGCTGGCAGTGGGTAAATGCAAGCATGGCACCAAGACAACTTCGTCAGGGTACTGAACAGGCCTGCTGGCAGCGAAGCAATGTCGGGTACATGAAAATTTGCAAAAAATATAAGAAACCTCTTTAATGTCTTTTATTCTGATCTAGAACTTCTTGACAGGATACAGATGTCTGAGTGGGTTAAATGGCAACCCTGTTGAGGCTATGGACGCCTGCTGGCAGCTATGGCCATGCCAACAGTATTGGAGATTTTATCTTTAATATCGTGACTTGCTAATCTTAAGATTGTTATTAGTTTTCATCTTTTGAAACACTGCTGGAAAAGATGGTTAATGATGATGTTTGTATGATTTTCTGGTTGTTATTTTTGAGTTGAAATTATCTTTGCTGTCTTAATCTGAATTGGTACCTTTTGCAGAGATAACTGCTTCTACCAGTGTGTTGCCATTGTTGGCAGCCAACTCACTTTTTCCTATCATCTATAAGCTGCCTACACCTATGTTTTGCAAACATCATTTTTTTGTCGCAATTTCCAAATTAACATCATTTTCATTTCTTGCGACATTTACACACTTCTTTTCATTTTGTTTTCACGACTGTAAGCGTGAAAACTGAACCTTTCAAAGTCGCATTTCGATCATTATCTAAACTGTGGATATTTCTTTTGTCATCATACCTATTGCACTCATCTTTTATTGATCATTACACGACTGGCAATATCCTTTGATCGGTTCTCATACTTTGGTTGATTGTATAACTTGGTTTTATTGAAGGCTTTTAGCCTTTGGATTTGCACTTCATGTGACTTGCCTGATCATTGATTATATGAAAATGAATAGGGGTTATGATTTATTTTGTTTATATATATATGATATAATCCTTATGTTAATCTTTTTATAACTTTTGGCTTGTCAATTATATGAATGTCATTTTGGCACCTTGATTGAACTTTTGATTATGTGAATTAATGCATTGGCGCATAGTTGATTTTGGGTTTTGATTTACATGTCGGATGTTTGAACCCTATGGCATAACGTATGCGTGCATTGGTATACACATTGGATTTCATTGGTTGTACACATGACTTAATGGTTGAACTATTATTATGGAGTGAACAGCTATGAAATTGGCGGTTGTACTTGGATAATCAATTTTTTACATGGCAGACTCCACCACCTTCGCATGCTTGCATTAATGCTTATCCCTTTTGCTCGTTCGTTGCTGTTAGCTCGGGTAGCTCTGCTCCTGTATGCGTTGGTGAATTCAAACCCATCCCTTACCATGTGTTCGGCTCCATGGCACCAGTCGTGCGAGTTGAACCCAATGGCAATCAAGCCCTGTTGATGTTTGACAATGCCCGCCAAGATTTGGAAGACAGTGGATGGCTTACCTTCGTGAAATGTTTTGAGGGTTTTAACCTTTGTATAGCACGACAGTTTTTCATGACCTTCGATGGCTGTCGAGCCAAGGTCGGCGATATATAGTTAGAGATCGATGAACAGTTTATCATCTTAGCCACGGGGTTACCTACTCGGGACATCATTGGCTTAAGAATTGCAAGGTCGAGGAAATGCCATGGACATTGTTGTTTCAATCCCGCAAAGTCACCTCTTGTGACAAAGGTATGCCCATATCTATTCTCAAACAACGATGGCACGACTTGTTAATGATACTTAAGCAGTTTGTGACCTGTGAAGGTCGATACGGACTTGTGTTCCTCTACCACCTACGTCTACTGATGATTTTTATAAGGTATCCTCTAAACATGCCGTTCTACTTTCATCGGAGTCTGTATAAAATTTCCAAAAAGTATAAAAGGCAGCAGGCTGACAACAGCCTGTTTCAACATGGGCTTATTAAGCTCATCGTTGTTCATTATTTGATTTTGCATGGTGACAGTTGGAAGGCCTTCATCGTCCGTAATGGCTTTGAAGACATCGACCCTGAACAGGTTGATAAACCTGTGATAACTGAGACCAAGCCTGAACTGCATGTACCCTTGCATCTCCTACTGCCTAAACCCTCGACCGACCCTCCTATCGACTTACCCAACACTGTAACTAAGAGTGCAGAGGCCATTAAAAATCCTATAAGCAAAAATCCCAAGGAAAACCTTACTACAAATGCCAAAGGGAAAAGGAATGCTCGGCTCATTTCGAGAATGGCCAGAAACAAACCAAAACCCTCTGCCGAGTCCAACCCTATAGTTCTGAGCGAAGAATCCGATTCGGATATTGAGCGATTTTTGGCCAGCGAATACCCCTATTTGCAAGGTTTATGTCCCAAACCCTCTTATGATTTTGTATCAAACCTAGCCCCCTGCCTAAAAGATGACCCTAACTACCCAGGTATTAAATTGCCTTGCGAAACCCTCGATCGTTTGTCCAAACCCTCGCCTGCTCTGTCTAAACCCACACAGTCACCCTGTGACCAATGCAATTCATGGTTAGAACGATATTATATTGATGTTCCGATACTCCAATCAAGGATTCAATCATTGGAAGACCAGATTGCAGTCCTAACCAGTCAAAAGGCCAAGCTCCAAGCGACAGATAAAAAACAAAAGACTATCGGCTCCATCCTGTTCAAAAACGTGGAATCAGCCACGGTTGTTGTAAATTCCAAGCTGGCATATTCAAACAGCCTCATCGCTACACAGGTATGGTTCTGACATCGTTTTGTTTTGTGAATAATCTAGTTTGATATAATGATTTGAATTTTGCTTTTAAATAGTTTGATCACTTATCCAAATGCCTCTATCATTCGATGATCATCTTGTACATGGCTTCGTTTTGATAAAAATAGAAGGAATTCTGATATATGATTTGCTCATAGATTTTTATTTGGATTGGAATGGTTATTCGTTTGGATTTCATTTGCTAAAGTTTGTCTGAGTGAAATAACGAAAGTAATGGTGTGTTTTCAGTTCAGTTCATTTTGCGCCCTCTCCCAACAGGAAGTTTTTATGCTTAATTTAGAAAACGATTTTGCTCGGATTCGATTTCATTATCATTGATATGCTATGATTGGTAAACGTCTTCGGGAGGATACTTGTTACGATGTTGTGTCATGGGATGTTCTATATTTGATTGTTTCTAGGTTAAGGATAATGACTCTGTTTCTTTGATGAAAACAATACGCTCAAATAACATTCACGCCTGAATCGGGAAATGAATCTGAATCATAACAACTATGTGAAAACCTTAGCCAATTGATTCGCTCTTATTCTAATTTGGCAGGTTTGTACTATGAGTCGAGTTCATATTATAATTGATGCTCTGTATTTTAGATTTGTGAAATGAATTGGTCAAACCCTGTTATGACTCGTTTGAGTGAAACGATTGTCATCAAAATTAAACAATTGAAATCTATAACAAACTCTGTTTGATTGATCCTATTTCAATTTTGGTTATGTGTCGGTTATGGTTTGAATTCGTTCACAGTCTAAATCGCCTGCTATACAGTTATCGTGATAATCCTGTTCGATTCAATTATTTCTCCTGTTGATGAGACAAGTATAACGAAGTGTTTGCGATTTGTTTTGTTTTCAATTAAATATCAAAACGATCTCATAACAAATGGATTCGATTTGTTGAGAAACGATTACGATGCTATTACATATGATTTCATTTACCCCACTTATGACAATAATCGAAATAGAGTATTGCTATCTCTGTATTCGGTTAAGTGATGTGAATCCTGTTGGTATAATTATTTCAAACTAAATGATTCGTTTTCAGATAGTTCTTGGATTAAGATTAAATTTAATTCTTTAAAAAGATTTGAATTCATCTAAATTCTAATTCTGTATCTTTATTTAGACTAGCTACAGAATCAGATGATTCTGTAGCTAGTATATAGAATTTAATTTTTATCATTTTATTAATAAAAGAGTCTTCTAACTTGTCTATTTTGGATCCTTTTCAGGTGAATTCGAAATTGCATGGGATTTGATGGACAGTTTAGGGGATATTTGAAATATTTTGGTTTCATTTTAATTTCCTAGTTTAGTTTATCTTGGGAATATCTTCCCAGATTATGTAAACAGTTGGATAACTTCCACAGGGACATTTTACCCTATGGAAAAACTTATAAATACTTCTTATTTTTTGTAATAATCATCCTCATTCGTGGGAGAACAAGGATATGGAATTTTAATACAAACTGAGATAGAAATTGATGTTCTGCTATAGCTTTAGCTTTTCATGATATCAATATTTTGTTTCATGTTTATGTGTATCAATTTGCATTTGGTTAATGACTACTTTAGCTATCTTAGTCTTGTGAAAATGATATGATTTAATCAATGTAATCCATATCTGATTTCTTCCAGTGTATAAAAAACATAGCAATTACTTGATTCAGTTTGTGAACGACATATTTCTCTTCTTCATCAATTGGATTATTAAGTATAAGTTTTTGTATAATAGGTTTACCTAATTGCAAAGATTTATAAATCATATAATTGTTATGATTTTTTATGTCTTGTTTGTCCTGTAAACAAACTCAAAGAGCATTGCAGCTATCGTTTACGAGAAGCTTCTGGATTATCCAGTGCGAGTTTCCTTCCTCCAACCAGCTTCGAAGTCATCATACACAGGACAAATCTGGAGCGTTTCCAGGTCAGTTTGTCATTTGTTTGTTTAGTGTATTTATTAGTAGTTTAGTTTAGATATAAGTTTAGTTAGATTTATAGGTAGAATTAGTATATTAGATTGTTTAATTTCAGTAAGTTTTATTTATTGTTCATAAAATCATAAAATTAAAAAATATATATATTTTTCTGTCTTAGGGCAGAAAGCAAATGAGTTTTTCAGGTTTTATTTAAATCTGTATTTTGTGAATATTGTGCATTTTTTGAATAAGTTATATTAGTTAGTAGTTTGTATATATAGAGATAGTAGATAAGTTAGTTTGTTTAATAGTTAGTTTTAATTAGATTAGTTTACTAGTTTTATTTATTGTTAGTTAGTTTAGTTAGTTTTTTTTAGTTTTAGTTAGATCAGTTAGTTTAGATTAGTTTTCGTTTCATTTTCTTAGGACCTTAGATCGGCTAACGGAGCCGCTAAACCCATCAGGGTGGTTCATTCCAAACGACTTGGGTTATTAGACAACCCCGGACCGGTTCCACTCTCTCAGTTGACAGATGATAGATTTCGCCTGTCAACACTAAGGTCATACTAGATCCAAATTCTTGCAGAACAAACGAAAGGATGTGCTTCAATGCCGACTATCTTGTTGTCGATAAAAGAGAATGTATATCTCATCCCCTCTTTTTGGAATATTTGATTTTTTTGTCTTTTTCAAAATTTTAATGAGCTTGAAAAATAATAAAAGAATGCTACATTACAAAGGAGGAACGAGTGTTGCGGACAAGAAAACTAGTTCCAAGCACATGGAACATATTGATGCTCAGTGCAAGGAGACATGTGCAGGATAAGGACACTCGGGAAAAATCCTCCATGGGTTAAGGTGTAATATCGCAAGGGAAAAAAGTGCTACAAGGCTTGCACCTAAGGAATACTCTAAAGGTTCGGTAATAGCAACATGAATCCAAAATTAGGCCAAAGACGCAAGGATGAGACATGTGATGTGATTACAACATGCCACAACAAGACTCCTTCCATGTGAAGTTTTATGAGCCCATAGAAGGTAACCTCGGTGGGTTTTCACAATTCGAGAGTCTGAAAAACACTAAAATAGGACTCCAGAGTGATCTTTTTTGTAAATTTAGTCTCGAGGGCCCGAAAAAGAATAAAATCATACCAAGGAGAACTATTGATCCAGAATTGGATCTCAAGACCAAAATGGGTCCAGGAAGGCCTAAAAATCAAAGTTCTCAGAATGGCTTCAAAACGGACGTGTGTGTAGGCCTAGTCAATATGAACCCAACACAACCTGAATAGGCTCAAACAAACATCATATGACCAATATATCGTGGTCTGTTCATTTCAGAAAACAAGCAAAATTTGATGACTGTACAGTTCGTACACTCCGTACAGTGCAACGTGGTAGTTGATTGTACAGGCCATACGGTTGTACAAATGACATGGTAGGGTGCTTTGGCATGCTGACGTGGACAAGTTGTTTACTGGCCAAGTATAGGTGGATGAGTCAGGGGGTGACAAGTGGCACCACTACATGAGTGACATGTGGCACTAGATTACGTGGCAGAGTGCGTTGGCATGCTAACATCGACAAGTTGCTGACTGGCCAAGTACAGGTGGATGAGTCAAGGGGTGAAAGGTGGCACCACTACAAGGGTGACACATGGCACTGGATTACATGGAAGGTATAGTGGATGCTGATGTGGCAGACATGTGGCTGGAAGATGGTCGAATCATGCACTGACATGTGGCAATTAGTTGGTGTATGGTAAGGTTCCATGTGGCCCAATCCTACGATGCCATGTGGCACCCATTTATTGGTTCGTTAGTTTGTGGAAAAAGGTATGGAGCACACGGAATTCGAACCCATGACCTTTGGTCCGAGTGGCAAGCGTTTTGGCAGAGCCAGGCTACCAGCCTGCCCACATATGTTCCTTGTAATGTATGTTGTAAAGTTTGTATTTAAGGTTGAACCGTTGTAATTTCGGGCAAATAAAGGGTTGAGGCCCAGCCCCAACCCCCGACGTTTACCATATGACCAGTCACATGTGACCCAGGCCCAGGCCTTAACATATGGTGCGAAATTTTTTTATAGCTCCAACCCTCGGCACATACGACCTCACCATATCACTTAACTCTGCTCTATAAGTATTGGCGCGAGATAAGTGGAGCCTAGCCCCCGGTTTCGGGCATTACCAATTGTCACGCCATATGACCCGGGGCCACTACATTGATACCCTTGCGCGGATAATGTTTAGCGCCCAGTCAGTCGGGCTAGTCTGTCGACCAAGGCACTAGATCGGGGGAAGAGCTAACTGTATTAGCACATGGGGGGAGCAGGATATGGCCATATCGCCATTGCTTAAGACCAGAAGCCAAACGGGTAAGGAGCCAGTGCATTGACAACCTAGCGTTAGGCCACATGGAAGCACCCAAGTGACCAGGAGCACGAAAAAAGGGGATGCACCATGATTAATTGCCCAAAAGTGGGTTTTATACCTTGTATTAAGATTTTTATTGATTTATTTAGCAGTTTTGGGAGATTTTGGCCAATATTAGGGGATATTGTGCCCCTTTTGAGGCCATATCTTGGGGAGAAGTTGGGAATTTGTTGCCAAATTCAAGCCTATATAAAAAAAATATTCTTGAATCCATGGGGGGAGGTTCAGAATAGGAAAATGTTGAAGGATTGTTGAGCCAAAGCCATTTTTATGTAGAGAAGCCATTGAGGAGAGAACCTTTGTGGGCCATTTATGGGAGCTCCGGTGATCCGTTTTCAGTGTCGTTAGTTTTGTTGGGTTCTTGATATTTGGTAGAACAAGACCATATCAGTTTGTAACCTTTTTTCCACTATTATAATGTACTTTTAAAGATTTGACCAGAAATAAGAAAGCCTCACCCACTGAGACAAAGACCCAGAGACGTAGGCGAGATTATCGAACTCTGTTATCACTTTGGTGTTTTATGGTTTGTTTTTCTTCATGCTTATGTTCATATATGTATATTATACTATGGCTTCCATGTTTCTTTAAATTCTTCCTCTTTCATTAATTTCCTAAATGATATAATAACTCATTAATTTCCTCGAATCAACTATTATGGTCACTAGGGCCAGAGTATTCATTTTTTCGTAATTAGTCGAGTCGGTTCGGAAAATGGTTAAACTTATATTAAAAGGACATCTCTTCAAAGTAATTTTAACGAGTGTGACAGAGACAATATCACTTGACTATATTTTCAATTTTAAGGAGTTTGAAAAGAGCTTAACTATGGACTCACCTCCTTTTCTGTAATTTAGTCCCCTGAGCCCGAAAAAGTATAAAAGATAACTTAGGAGAACTCTCCTGGTGAGACATGTCTCCTGAGGCGTACCTTTTTCCTCGGTAATATATTGGCCAGAAAAAGGGTTAAACTTATGCCAAATAGATATTCCTTCTAGACCAATTAACGAGTGTGAAAGGAACAAGGTCACTCAATGATCTTTTCATATTTAGGGAGTCTGAAAAGAGCTTAAATATGGACTCCAGGAGGTTTCCTTTTTCGTAGATAATCTCCAAGGCCCGAAAAAAAGATAAACCAAAACCAGGGAGAATGGCCCTTTTTCACTAATTTAGTCCCTCTAGCCCGAAAAAGGGTTAAACTTACACCTTAGAATACTCTCCTAGCGAATCGTAGCTCTCAGGGCGTACCTTTTTTCGTAAAAATAGCCATCCATACCGAAAAAGGGGTAAACTATCGCCAGATAGATGTGCCTTCAAATTTTAGTTTGACGAGCGTGAAGGGAAACAAGATCGCTTGACAATATTTCAATTTTAGAGAGTCTAAAAAGGGATTAAAGAAGACTCCAGGGGGGCTCCTTTTCTTAAGTAATCAGAACGAGAGTGAAAAAGATAAATAATTTCTCATTAGATGTCACTTTCAAATTTTAAGGTAGACTGAAAGACAACAAACCATGCTCTTAGGGAGTCCCTCGGGTATAGGCCAGAAACAGATGAATAAGAATGAGGCTTCAACACATAGTCATGGTGGGACTAAAAGGACTCCCAAGCCTATGGAAAACTCATAACATGGATGCCAAAATGTAGCAAAGGATCTACCTAGGGCATCCATGTAGAGGGTGGCTCTACCACCTAATTACGATACTTATATAGAAACATAGAAAGTTTTGTGTCGCGCTTCAATGGGATTGATCCTATGGCAAAGGGAAAAAGTCAACAAAATGCTTGATGCAAGGTGATGAGAACCTAACCTACATGAAAGTGTCAAAAATGCAACTTCACCACAAGATGGTGTGAGTGTGACCCATCTCATAGAAACACCAAACCAATTTTTTTTTCATAAGAATGACCTAAAGATCCCCCAAAAAGAAACCCAAGAACCCAACAAGCCAAGAATAGGGAAAAAGAGGAACAAACTAGAGAAAAAAGAGCCAAAAAAGTCTATAAATAGGGGTATACAACTCATTTTAATCATTGCAAATTGGTAAATAGCCAAAAAGTGAAAAATCCTTCTTCCTTAAAACACAAATTCAGGGAGCTACGGTGGACGAAAAGACTTCAAATTTGAACCAAGTAAGTACACATTACCTCCTCCATCATTTCCATTCATCATTTGTTGCTTTCATTTTTGTTTAGAGGGTGCGCACCCTAAAAAAAATTCAGGTATATGTGTACACGGACTATCCACACTCAACACACGTATATATGCAAGCATAGAAAAACTCAGCACGCGTATATACATGACTGTCTTAAATAAATATCATGTATATCTCTTAAAGCATTCAAAAAAAATGAAAAAGGAACTAACCTCACACTTTTTTCATGCAACAAGATGTATGTCCATTGGCAAGAAAGAGAACATGATGAGCTAGATATATTGGTTGAAGAGGATCCAGAGGCCATTTCCATGCTAAAGCAGTGTGGTATGTGGAAGTTTTTTCAATGCCCATTCATGAGGGAACAACCCATGATACTAAATAATTTGATATAGTATTGGAACTCAGACACAAAGGCCTTCATGCTATAGAGCCAATCATTGACTCCTACTACTAAGGATATATAAAAAAAAAATCAGACTCTCCAAGAGGGGGGAACCTGTTAACTTGAGGACTTTTCCTATAGGACTGCACAACATAGAGAACTATATCGTCATTTATTGTGATTCTGGAACTAAGAAGGTAGGCTCTCAAGTGCCAATTCATAATATATCAAGCCTCAACCTCCAAATAGTGTTGTATATGATTGGGCAGATTACAAGATCCACAACACTTCACCAAGCCTCACGAACATAGATGCATTGTGAAACTTAGTTCTTGCAGGCCACTATATTTGACCAGAGCACCACGACACTCACTTGGATGAAGAAACAACTGGTCGACTGCAACAGAAGAATGAACACAAAATTTGGGTTTGGGACCATATTGTGCGCATTCTTTTTTGAGAGAGTTATAGGCCTTAGCCCACAGGAGATAGTACGAGGAAATATTACCTCCTTTCCTGCACTATGAAGATGGGTGGCATTGATGCCTCGACGAGGAGTGAGGAGAGTGCAGGAGGCATTCAATGACAATTGTTTTTACTAGTGGTCTCGTCAAATTCCTATGATCGAAGACTACCCCTTATGTAGGGATTAGTTTCCTAAGGGATCCTGATGTGCTTGTGCCCCCTGGAGATGAGCGCAGAGAGATAGGTACACATCATTATTTATATTTTAAAGTCATTTCATTTTTAGTTTTTAAATATTATCCTTTTTATGGTAACATCAAAGTACTAACTTAGTAATTTGTTATATACAGACGTGGGACCAATATGACCAACTGACTTCGTTAGGACCAGCACCAACAACAATGGTAGGGAAACTGACCAGAGAGGCCGAGAGATTTTTGAGACGAGTGGATAGGAACATGAAAGCTCTTACTTTTCCAGTGTCGATGGAAGAGATTGAGGACCTACCCCCGGCCATGCAGTTGCATGTGGTAGGAGTGCCCAGGACTTGGGTTCAGTTATTCTGACATCTTGTGAATGTCGTAGTACATTACACTAGGGCTAACAATCCTAGACCATAGTTATCACTCGACCTTATATGTGTCGAGGGAACTCTTTTTGTACTCTCTTATGTATTGAGGGATTGAGCCCAACAATGTAAATCGACTCTATTTGAGGCTTTATGGCCCACATTTTATGCTTATGACATTACTTTTTGGACACATTACTATATATATACATCTTTTTCCTTATGGAGTAATCATTTTGTAAAAATATATTTACATATGTGTGTTCTTTTACTTTTATGTGTGTGCAATATGCCAATTTAATACATGATTATCCAATGCATCAGTTAGTTTATTAGATCTCCTAGGAACATGAATATAAGTAATATAATAAAAATACCATTCTAAGAGACGTACCCTAAGGAATCGTCGGTGAAGGGTGGGATCATAGACACGGTACACTCCATTTAATTGAGACATGACTAGTTGAGCATCTAGATAAACCTGTAGGTGAGAAATACCATGTGACAATGCATCACATAGTAATTCTATTACGACATTGTACTTGAAAACATTATTGGTTGCTTCACCTAGAAAAATAACTCTAGAAGACACCAACTAACCAATGGGAGTGAATATTACCCAAGCTGCAGAAGCAAGCCTCAGAGTGTGTCGGCTAGCACTGTCTATGAACCCAACATAAATCTCAGATTCAGTTGACATCTGACACAGTGAAAAAACACAATAAACTACACATCCATAGTGTTGGCACAGGGACAGACCCAGGGTTCAGTTCTAACAGCACACCAACAAGCCCTGACTACTGGCCCTTTCGGCAACACCTGCGAGGCAAATGCAATCTCACCCAAAGTAGCTATAGGGGGTTGCAGGACACAGGTGTCTACAACCAGACGAAATGCAAAATGGATTCAAAACAACTACACACAACAACCTGGTATTCTTTATCTTCCTTAGCCTACTGCGCAAGTTATATCTTAGATCTAACACAATAACATAATAGAAACATATCAAATGACAAATAGCCCATCATCAATCACACATAACACAAGATGTACGTGGTTCACCCTCTCCATAGGGATACGTCCACTAAACTGTGCTTTATAATATATTAAGATGGAAGCATACAGTTCTTATA
>JASDQU010012346.1:101098-112829 GCA_032191745.1 Picea mariana
GTGCAGTTCCTTGGAAAAATTTCATGTACCAGCTCAGTGTGCAATCTCTTAGGGTAGTATTGAGCTGATCTTATTTAACAGCTTCATCAGTGATATTCTTAATACTCCATACAGCTTCACATAAAAACCAGTGTTGATCAAGATCTTCAGATCCATCTCCTCTAAATGTGGGTAACCTCATCTCACCTGCCATAGGTCTTCCTAGGATCCCTGACTGAGTACGTGGTAGACTGCTAGTGATAGTGCTCAGAGCGCTCTGGTGACTCTGATTACTTTGATTTCTTAATGTTGTTAAAACAAAAGGAGGAATAATAGTACTTACTTCAATAGTTGGTGTGGTTCCTAAAGTTTCTGTCTCTTCCCGGCGAGGTTCTTCAGCTTTCCCTTCCTCTGCCCTAGCGGATTCTGAATTCTCTTTGTCTGTCAGATATTCCTCTTCTCCACTTTAGAATCCCTCGTCCCCGTATTTCTTCTTAAATAGGTTCTCAAGAGGGACTTCTTTGAACGCTCTCCCACTATGTGTATGTCCAACCTATGTGTCGTTGTCACTCTCCAAGTTCTTGAACATTAGCCTTTTCCAATCCAACCAACTATTGTATCTTCAAGATGTTCTTCCCATGCAATAGAATCTTGATCCTCAACTTTAGAAATTGTAAAAATTTTCCCCTAGGTCCCTTAAAGAAATACCTCTCAACTTGACTATATGACTCTACTCTATCAATAGAAAACTCGGTGATATACCCTCCAATGGTATTATCGAACCAGTGATCTACTACTCTTGACATGACATTATCAACTCTCTTGACCTTCTTGATCAGTGCCGACGTCCAAACCACAGGTGGACTAAATATGATCTCAAATTGGGTGTCTGCTAGCCTAGCTACCCACTCGTATAACTCCTGATGGATTCCTCCAAAGAAAATATCGTGCATATCATTAAAGATATATATTCCCAACCAATCCTATGTACTAATATTAGGGTTCTTGTTTTGGGCTTCAGCAACGTCCTTTTCTTGATCCTCTATCCACTTTTGAATCTATGTCTTCGATGGAAACGACCTTGACATTCCCTCAAGAAGATTCATGTCCCGACAACGGAACCATTTGTTGGCACAGGGGCAGACCCTGGGTTCAGTTCTAACAACGCACCAACAATCCCTAACTACTGGCCCTTTTGGAAACACCTACGAGGCAGATGCAGGGTCACTTGAAGTAGCTATAGGGGGTTGCAGGACACAAGTGTCTACAACCAGAGGAAATGCAAAATGGATTCAAAGAAACTACACACAACAACCTAGTATTCTTTATCTTCCTTAGGCCTACTATGCAAGTTATTTCTCAGATCAAACACAATAACATAATAGTAGCATATCAAATGACAAAGAACCCAACATCAATCACACATAACACAAGATGTGTGTGGTTCACCCTCTTCCTGGGGCTACGTCCACAGAACTGTGCTTTATAATATATTAAGATGGAATCATACNCTGCACCCAGCTGCAGGGTTGATATTCACACCCAGCTGAAGATCTTATAATACTAACGGCTCACACAACACAATACTCCTCTCTCAATAGAAATCACTCATCATAACATGATCTCTTCTAACCCATCCCAGGTCCTCTTGACCTTTATTTATACATTACAATAGCTCACCGAAAACCTTAGGCCAAAACCTATGTGTCCAAAACCATAAATACCAAAACCCTAGGTGTCTAGAACTCTAGGTCAGCTTGACCCATGTTTTCAGGGCTTTTCCAACCTGTCTTTCCCTCCTTCTCACACGGTGCTCCAAAGCATCCAATGGTGGATTTTTGCACTTGCTGAGTTGTCCACGATCCATCTTCCTTACTTATCTATCCATCCTCAATCTCCTCATCCAACGTCTTGCTTTCTCTTACTTCGCACCGTCTTTTCTTCTCTTCTGCTCACTTCGACCTAGTATTAGTCACTGTGTCTTTCACGTAGTTCGCATTTCGTCTTTTCTGCCTTAATCTTAACTTACTTTCATACCCAAGGGCCAACACATAGGACAAAAAGACACAAAATTTTATAAATAAAATTATACATTATATACAATAAGTCACACTCAGGCGACTAACCTAAGCATAATAGTTCTTAAGGTAGAGCCCATTTCTAAGCT
This sequence comes from Picea mariana, assembly GCA_032191745.1. Classification (NCBI taxonomy): domain Eukaryota; kingdom Viridiplantae; phylum Streptophyta; class Pinopsida; order Pinales; family Pinaceae; genus Picea; species Picea mariana. The sequence continues at coordinate 103,245 of JASDQU010012346.1, forward strand.
CAGGAAAAGAATTACCTTCGAAATCAACGAGTTGATAAGCACCTTTTTCTAAGACTTTCTTAACAATGAACGGTCTAAACTGCATGGGTTTGAATTTACCTGCACCCAAGGTATATTTATCTTGGTCATAGACCAATGCAATATCGCCTTCGAAGAAAACTCTAGGGCGGATGGATACTTGACATGTTGTTTGTGAGCCTTGTTGACCAAGATTGCATCTCGACGTTGATCATTGAGCTACTCAAGATATATGAGACACTCTTCAAGTGGAGTTGTGTCGGGAAATAATTACACTACCAACTTAAGAGAGGGAATTTGGCACTCTATGGGAAATACTTCCTCCAGGCCGTAAACGAGTTGAAAAGGAGAAAAAATGGTAGCAGTTAACAATGAGATTCGATACACCAAAAGTGTCGAGTACAACATAAAATGCCAATTCGACTTAGCTAAATTGATCGTCCGTTGGAGAATAGTCTTGAGAGACTTATTAACAACCTCCACTTGACCATTATCTTGTGGATAGTAGGGTGGCAAATTTTCTTACTTAAACCCAAGTTTTGATGTTAAATCGGTCATCATCTTATTCTGGAAGTGACTGCCATGGTCTGTTACAATCTCCTTCGGAACATTGAATCTAGCTACAATCTAGTTGAAAATGAAAAGCGCAGTCATTTCTCTGTCATTATTGAATGTCGGCACAGCCTCGACCCACTTAGTGAAGTAGTCTATTGCCATGATGATGTAACGATTCCCCCTAGCCGAAGTCAGGTGGCATGTAGTGAAATCAATCCCCCACTTAGTGAAAGGACCAGCCACAATAACTGGAAACATGGGAGCAGGGTGTGCCCACATCTTCCGAGAGAATATCTAGCATCGGTGACACTTATTTACTACCTCTACACAACATTTTATCAATGAGGGCTAGAAGTATCCCATGCTAATACTTTTATAGGATGTTTCCAACCAAAACAAGTGACTGGCACATGCTTCAGTGTGACATTCATTCAACACAAGCTTTGTCTCTTCGTGAGTGAGACAATGATGGAGAATGAAATCAACTCCTCGATGATATAAAGTATCATCGATGATAATATATTTTCACGTTTAATGGAATATCCGATGACACTCATCGTGAGAAGCAAAGGTAGGTGTAATATACCCAACCTCCCACAAGTCGGGCATGCCACACCAAGAATGCACCTCTTGGCTGATTTTGAATCTCTGATAACAATTAATTAATAAAGAAGCATGAAATGCATACATGCAATGATAAATATTCATACTACAACATAAAAGGCATGCACAATATACCATGCACAACATTAACTAGCAAGCATGTATATTATAAGTACAAATCTCAGGTATAATAATTTAATACGCAACAGAAATAAATATACAAGCAAAGAAACCATAATAGAGAGCACTTATATTTTATAAAAAAAGACACCAACTGGCTGCAAACCAAGTACGGTCCACCCGACCGTAGACATTGTTGTTCCAAGTCTCAAAAACAATTTCACCCCCGAGTCAGGGCTATGAATCCACAAGGACGATTCTAGAGTGTTACATGGCTCCCCAAACCAGTCAATGCTCAAGCTCTCACAGGATTCTCCAACACTCACAACAATCCAAGTACCCAACACTCTTCTACCTAGTATGCAACACCCAAGAGAATGGACCTCCACCCTTCTCTACCACGCAGTCCTTCTCCTTCCAGGGCTCCAGTGCAGCTGCTCTAGAATCTTCATGTTGGGACTCTCAGGACTCGCAGTTGTGCGAAAAACTGAACAAATTCCAAGCATCTCAGACATGCAGGCGTCAAATCATGGCTGGATTACACCAACAATCTCTACATCCCACAAAACTGTGGTTGTTCTTCAACAATTCATCTTCCTTTCCCAATCCAAGCCATGAAAATGAGGAAAGATGAGTGGGTGACTGAAAAGAATGGAGTGAGACTCCACGAGAGAGGATGAACAGTGAAAATATTGGGTGAAATAACGCGTGAGGCGACCAACAACAATACCATAATGGGGACGAAATGAGATTGAGTGAATGACCAAAACGAATGAGAGAATTAGCCAACCGAGGAACCCCTTCCATAGAATAGGGACAGGTTTTTGTAATTCATGGGGATCAAGAACCTCTTGGCCTTCCCCCAAGAACTCACGTAATTTATTCCCCCCCGCCATTACACAAAATGGATAATTAAAGAAATGAAATAAACACTTAGCCCCTCAAGCCCCCTCTCTTGTGGAATCATAGCCCCCTATAACTCTAGTCCTTGTCTGTCTAGCTGCCAACGATGTATTTATTATTAATAATGACCACACATTACATTTCTTAGGAACACTAGCCTTTTCATAATTGTTTGGGCACTCTGGCTTCTCAACAATGTAACAATACATTATTTAATATGGGGGCTCAAAACTCGGGGTGTTACATTCCATCCCCCTTATTTTGGCATTGTCCTTAGTGCATATACAAAACAGAGATCAAAATCTCAAAATTTATTCAAAAATTTGTGGGTAATCTACCTGCATGGCATCTTCATGCTCCCAGGTAGCATGTTCAGGACCGTAGAAAGTCCACTAAACTTTTACCAGCTCTATAACTCGATTCTGGAGCATTTTTACTTTTATGTCCAATATTCGAACTAGCCTGAACTGAAAGTATCCCTCTGTCTCTACCTGAATTAGATGCCAATAAATAACATGGTTAGGATCATGTACATATTTCTTTAGCAAAGAGACATGATATACATTATGCACATTCATCGAAACATCCAATGCAAGTATGTATGCAACTAACCCTATTTTGTCCAATATCTCAAACAGACCACAAAATATGGCTACTAGCTTTGTACAACTACCCAACTTCAAAGAGATCTTCTTGAGCTTTACTTTCAAAAGCACATGCTCCCCCACTTTAAATTCTCTTGTTTTCATATTCTTATCTTCATATACTTTCTATCTATCTTGAGATGCCTTTAAATTTTGCATAATCTTAACCATCTGGTCTTCCATCTCCTTGAGCAACTCTGGCCCAAGTACCACTCTATATGTTGGGTTGTCCCAGCTTACTAGAGTACTACAATTTCTACCATACAAGGCTTCAAATGGGATCATATTCAACAAAGCTTGATACCCATTATTATAGGCAAACTCAACCAAGTGCAAGTAATCTTCCCACTTAGATAGATTATCCATCACATACATTCTTAACATGTCTTCAATTACTCGGTTGACCCTCTTTGTCTTCCCATCTGACTGCGGATGGTATGTTGTGATAAGGTTCAGAATTGTACCTAATCCTTTAAACAATCCCTTCCAGAAATTTGAAGTAAACTTAGTGTCTCTGTCTGAGATAATTTTCCTAGGTATCCCATGCAATTTAGCAATTTACCTCATGTAAATTTCTGCAATATTAGTTGTTGTATGAGTTGTTTTCATAAGAACAAAATGAGCAGCCTTTGTCAATTTATCAACCACTACCATGATAGAATCACGTTTCCTTGTTGTCCTAGGAAATTTAGTTATAAAGTCAATGTTTATCACTTCCCATTTCTTCTCTAGAATTTGTAATGGTTGTAGCAAACTCGTTGGGTGTCTATGTTCAGCCTTCACTTTCTGACATTCCATACGTCTGGCGATGTAATCAGCAACATCCTTTTTCATCTTTGGCCAAAAGAATTGGATTCTTACTGTTGTAATTGTTTTCTGGTAACAGGGATGTCCATCATATGGAACATTATTCATTTTCTTTAATACCAAATTCCTAAGTTCTCCGAAACTAGGAACATAAATTCTAATTTTTATGCATAAGTAGTCCATCTTCCTTTATCTCACACTCTTTCATTTTATGTTGTACATATCCTTGTTGTAATCTTTCCTTTACCTATAGGTAATGATGATCTATAACAACAACATCTAAAATTCTTCTCTTCAAGTCTGACTGATGCATATTAACAATTGTAGCATGCATGAGATGCACTCTTCTACTAAGTGCATTGACAAAAATTATTTTCTTTTACTTTGATATGCTTGACATCAAAGTCACATTCACTTGAAAATTCAAGCCATCTTGTTATCCTAGCATTCAACGTTGGTTTTTCAAAATTATACTTCAGAACATTGTGGTTTGTTCTTAATTCAAATTTGTTTCCCATGAGATAATGCCTCCACATCTTCAATGCGTGAACAATAGCAACAAGCTCCAAATCATGTGTGGCATAATTCCTCTCATGTTCCTTAATCTTTCTAGACTCATAACAAATGACATTTCCATTTTGAGTGAGGACTCCACCAAGTCCGTCCTTGCACGCATTTGTACATACCACAAAATTCTCATTTGGGTCATCAATATTCAAAATAGGTGCACTAGTAAGTAATTCCTTCAGCGAATTAAAATTTTCTTCACATTTTGATGTCCATTCAAATTTAATTCCCTTATTTTTCAAATAAGTGATGGGATGAGAAATCTTAGAGAACCTGTAACACCCCAAGGCCGAGCCCCTGCAAAATTGTGATTTTGTTTATAGGTTGGTGAGCCGAGTGGTTATAAGTTGAGAGAATTATGTGTTTATTAGGCTGGTGAGCCAGATGCCAAGGCCAATGAGCTTGATTTTGTGTATGTAAATATGCAGACCATTAATAAAAATATAAACATCGTTGCATGTAGAACGACCAAAAAGAAAGAGTGATAGGGGACTAATATTCCACAAGGTGGGTAAGGGAAAGGGGGATGAAAGGTTGGAAAGAGGGGCTAAGCTTAAGGGCTTCAATCCTTGAGAATAATATTTTTTTACTATTCCAAAGTTGTGTGAAAGAAATGTTTTTATCCTAAGTCCTAGGAGAGGCAACGTGTGCAAAAGGAAATGCATGCATCTCCAGGAAGACAAGTGTCGACTTGGACGCATGCAGTTAAAGCTGCAGAAGCCAGCCATGTTGGGGGTTCTCTCTTGTATTATGTCATCCTCTGCCTAAGTTCGCTGGGATTTGGGGCATCTGAACCATTTTTTCCTCTGCGTCTGACCTTTGCATAATGAAGAATCTCTGAAAACCAGAAAGGGAAGTCGACCTGTGTGATTCGGGAACCCAGTCTACTCTCACCTACAGAGTCGATTTTGTACCTTAGCCATTTTGGGTGGTTTCTTTCTGTTGTCTGAGTCATGTTGTGGCATACCTGTTGGTTGTTGCATCCATGCAGTTCCTGGACTGAGTGTGGATTGATGCCTTTTGTTTTCCTAAGTTGTTTTGACTAGTTATCATTGTTGTCACCCATACCTTGTTGGAACTGAGTCGAAAGTGGTTGAAGAAGCGGGTTGTCAGGCTCGTGGTAGAAGAGGCAGGTTTTTAGGCCTGTGAGCAGCTCTCTCCGGGTAAGAGATCTTGTTGGGAAGTGGTTTTCTCCCAGAGAGATTCTAGCACCAGCTACGGAGCTCTGATAATTCATGATCTAACCTGTTGCTGAGACCCTGAGAGGGAGGTGAAGTAGTCGATGGATTGTGTGACAGTGAAGGTGTATACTCCTGGGTGGAACAGACATGTGGGGAATGAGACTTTGTGAGTAGTGGGCATAAGAAGGCTCCTGGAGAGAATCCTTTTGATTGTATTGTGCAGTGTTCCTATAACCTCAGCCTAGTCTAGGATTCCCTTGCCCTGGGTGGAGCTTAGTCCCAGCTTGGAGGTGACCCACTGTTGAGCATGATGAGCAACGTGGTCTATGGTTGGGAGGTTTGTGGAAGGTATACACACAATTCGTGGTATTCTAATCAAATATAAGTACCACTTTTACGTTCATTTACATGTTGTGTAATGGTACATATGTTGTAATTGATGAGTATTACATGTGTATGTTGTATATGTTGCATGTGTAGGCTTACTGTTATTTTTGTATTATTATGTTATATATATGTAGAATAGTCAATCTATGTTTATATGGATGTGTATGTTTTTGCGCAAGTGTCTCTGTGTGGCATAGCCTAGTAGTTTAAGGCTGGATCTATCACATATCAGAGAAGAACAAGGTAAAGCTAAGTGAAGTGTCTGAGTAATGGAATTTTCCCGGCCTGTTGGTGGATGGGGACATTACAAATTAGTATCAGAGCTAAGTGAAGTGTCTGAGTAGTGGCATTGCCCGGTCTCTGTGTTGGTTGGGGATGTTACAAATTGGTATCAAAGCATGGTTTCAACACTGAGCCTGGATGGGCCATGTTAGTGGAAATTGAAGCAATATTTTTAGAAGTAGTTGTTGTCGAAATGGACAAAACTCAAGTTCTAACCCATGGTCTAAACACTGACCCTAGATGGGTTGGATAAGTGGTCATTAGACTCAAGGTTTCAAGAGGAAATTGTGTTAAGAGGAACCAATTTTGGACCTCAGAAACATCCCTGGGTGCCAAGAGGATTACCTTGGTCGTGTTAATAATCTCAAGAGGAGTAGTGGTATCATAAAACTACGATAGAAGTGGTGTTGGAATGCAGAGTAATGGGAACCGTAGGATCTGTTCGGAAAAAGAAAAAAAAGGGAAAACCCTTACGACCGTCAGATCTCGAGAGTGTGCAGAAGACCCTTCTAAATGTTGAATTTAGGAGAAAGAGCACAAAGATATTAAGTCTTTCAGATATTTCAAAGTTCAGGAAGAATAGTGAGGTCGAATTATTGAAAGGGAAGGTCCCTTTGTTTGGAAGGAGAATGGACAAAAATTTGTTCAGAAAGAGCCACGGTCTGTTATGACCATTGGATATAGGAAAGAGTGTGGGAGTTAACCCTTGGAGCCATTCATACTTCGTGAGTTCGACGAATTGAACGAGTTCATCGTAAGGGAGGTAAGAAACCCAAAGTTTCGAAGTCTCGAAGTTAACTATGAGCCTTATATCTGAGGATGTCTGGGAAAAATACTGACCATCAAATCTAGGAAGTAGATGATAGTCAAGTTACCCGAACTACCGATGACTTAAGAATATGACAGCGTATATGGATGCGAGACGTTTAACTAGAGGAGAGTCCATCCTGGTCATTATATCGATTCAAATACTCACTGGAGTTACTGAATCAAACTCCATCCACTCAATTTAATAGACGTTTGGGAATCATTGCAGAGTGCAAAGGTGAAAGTAGAGGACGCGCTAGTTCACGACCCACAATTCACTAACGTCGTTGATCTTGTCAGGATGGAAGATCAATGACTCTAGTTAGACCAGGTTGGGTGAGTAGTTTCCAGATTGTGGAGGTTGAGCTCTCTGATAAAGAGAAATCACGTCGGGGCCCCACAATTACTGTGAATCGTCGATCGGGGGACACCTCGATATTGGATGGATCATGACCGTCGAACCTTGAACCACTGCAATATGGATGGTCATGAGCCCCTTAGGAAATCTACGGAGTAAAGGAGTCCTTCATTATCGTCGGTCTGAGAGAATCAAAAATCTCAGAAGATATAATGTTTTCAATAGCAAAGGCGAGACCCAACATAGTCAAGCTCGAAGGAGGAACGAAGGATGAGACCTTTGAACATCTACAAAAATATTCCAAGTTGGAAGAAGTTAAAATATCAAGAGGAGGAGTGACAACATTCATCATATTGGTTGTGGGGAGAAGCCTGGATCATTAGATCAGCGTCGAGGGAAGCATAAGAGAAGCGTTGAGAAGGAACATATCCTAAGCGTCGAATCTAAGCGCAAGGGAACGATAGTCGTCCAATATAAGGTAAAGTGCACGAGTGTTAACCTTTGTGAGCTTGTTACAGGTGAATCCTCCTACGGACAAGCGGATTCCCTCTTGGTCTCTAGAATCCTAAGGCCAAGACAGAAAAGTGCTTAACATGGACACTGACATCCTTTTAGATCTAATCAAGCTAACATACAAAGGAGAAGAAGAAAGATATGTACCTTATTAACGACGTTTGTCCTTGCAAATTCCAGGCTAAGCTTCGATCCTGAGCTCCCTAATAAGTCTTGTAGGAAAAACAAAGATACAATGGACTTCCTAATCTATTGATATTATCTCAAATATAGATCTATATACTGAAGACAAACTCATGTGGAACAAACATAAGTTTGAAAGAAACAGGCCAAGCATTGATATATTGATGGGAACAAGTAAAAGTACTTACAATCCTTTGATGAAGGTACAATAGCTTCTTCCAGTTCTCCTTGTCCAACCCCTTTGCTCAAGTAATATACACTTATTACTTTGATGACATCTCACTTATGAGATCATAAGTTTCACATCTCCAATATTTTTTATTCATACCACTTATAGGATCATAAGTTTGGTATCAATATCTAGTCTCTGCCTTCCTTTCACCATGAGGAGGCCTCCTTATATAACCTTGGAGAGGCCCAACCACTTGAGAGATATTTGGGATAAGTTGAGGATTCTTCTCCTTCAGTTGAGGATCTTCCCTAAGATCATGCCTTGACCTTCTATTCAAATCTAACCACCTTCAGAAATTGAGGGGATTCTTCCATGTTTTAGCTCAAAAAGCCAAAAATCTGCTCAGAAAAGGTAGCGCTCCCCCAAAAGGGGACACAGATCATTTGAGCACTCCCCCAAAGAGGCCCAGGGAGTGATGGAACTCCCTGATAGTGCGTAGGGGAGCGCTTCCCTCCAAAATCCATTTTTGAGTGGTTTTTCGAGTGGCAAAAGGATTGTACTCCTTGTCAACTGATTTCTCTTCTTCAAAACTAGTCCTTGAGGTGTCTTAAGTGTCCTTATGATGTCGTTAGAGACATGACATAGGAAATATGAAAGTATGATGTTTGTGACACTTGCAACACTTGTGACACTTATGGTCAAGATGCGACACTTACAACACTTGTAATGACGACACTTGCGATACTATTGAAGTGAGTAATTTTGATGTGCAACAAATTTCCCCCCAAAGTGAGAAGTTAGAAGACGATGATGACTGAAGTACTTTGTAGACATTTTTGAGCAAGGGTATGGATGCAGAGAGGCTGGAAAAATCTGCACACAACCATCAAACAAATATTATGACATGTTTCAAACCCAAGGCAGGCATACCTATGCTTGAGTGATAAATACTTTTTAGGTATGGTCGCCATAAAATACACTGTGGATCCATAATTGTATTGACAAAATGGTATAGCCACTGAAGATACAATGTGGATCTATAGCCACTGAACTTATTGTAGCCACGAAGAATACACAGTGTATCTACGAGATGAAAAGACATAGCCACGNCGAGATGACATGACATAGCCACGACCAATACAAAGTGGATCTATGTAACAATATATGTGTCATAATTCAAAAGAAAACTCCTTCGCAACCTGGGAAAAGTATACATAAGAGTGAAAACTCAACCCAGGGTCTTCTTACCGAACCCTATGTAGTACAAATCTAACCATGTGAATAGATGTCCTGATGTCAAACATGGCAGTAACCACTTGATTACCATTCAATGAGGTAAACCGTTAACAAGGCGGACTCATCTGGTTCATGAGGAAGGTGAGAAGGCGGCAGGTTCATGTTCAATGGACTCATCTGGAGGAAGGTGAGAAGGCAGAGGTGAATTTTCATCCTCATTGCCATCATCTAAAGAAGAAACTAGAATAG
>JASDQU010012346.1:122895-142891 GCA_032191745.1 Picea mariana
AATGGCTCACACAACACAATACTCCTCTCTCAATAGAAATCACTCATCATAACATGATCTCTTCTAACCCATCCCAGGTCCTATTGACCTTTATTTATACATTACAATAGCTCACTGAAAACCTTAGGCCAAAACCTATGTGTCCAAAACCCTAAATACCAAAACCCTAGGTGTCTAAAACCCTAGGTCAACTTGACCCACGTTTTCAGGGCTTTTCCAACCTATCTTTCCCTCCTTCTCGCGTGGTGCTCCAAAGCATCCAATGGTGGATTTTTGCACTTGCTGAGTTGTCCACGATCCATTTTCCTTACTTATCTGTCCATCCTCAATCTCCTCATCCAATGTCTTGCTTTCTCTTACTTCGCACCGTCTTTTCTGCTCTTCTTCTCACTTCGACCTAGTATTAGTCATTGTGTCTTTCACGTAGTTCGCATTTCGTCTTTTCTGCCTTAATCTTAACTTACTTTCATACCCAAGGGCCAACACATAGGACAAAAGACACAAAATTGTATAAATAAAATTATACATTATATACAATAAGTCACACTCAGGCGACTGACCTAAGCATAATAGTTCTTAAGGTAGAGCCCATTTCTAGGCTCAGGAAAAGAATTACCTTCGAAATCAACCAGTTTATAAGCACCTTTTTCTAAGACTTTCTTAACAATGAACAGTCTGAACTGCATGGGTTTGAATCTACCTGGACCTAAGGTATATTTATCTTGGTCATAGACCAATGCAATATCGCCTTCGAAGAAAACTCTAGGGCGGATGGACACTTGACATGTTGTTTGTGAGCCTTGTTGACCAAGGTTGCATCTCGATGTTGATCATCGAGCTACTTAAGATATATGAGACACTCTTCAAGTGGAGTTGTGTCGAGCAATAATTACACTACCAACTTAAGAGAGGGAATTTGGCACTCTATGGGAAATACTTCCTCCAGGCCGTAAACAAGTTAAAAAGGAGAAAAAACGGTAGCAGTTAACAATGAGATTCGATACACCGAAAGTGTCGAGTACAACATAAAATGCCAATTCGACTTAGCTAAATTGATCGTCCGTTGGAGAATAGTCTTGAGAGACTTATTAACAACCTCCACTTTACCATTATCTTGTGGATAGTAGGGTGGAAAATTTTCTTACTTAAACCCAAGTTTTGATGTTAACTCAATCATCATCTTATTCTGGAAGTGAGTGCCATGGTCTGTTACAATCTCCTTCGGAACATCAAATCTAGCTACAATCTAGTTGAAAATGAAAAGCGTAGTCATTTCTCTGTCATTATTGAATGTCGACACAGCCTCGACCCACTTAGTGAAGTATTCTATTGCCATGATGATGTAACAATTCCCCCTAGCCGAAGTCGGGTGGCATGTAGTGAAATCAATCCCCCACTTAGTGAAAGGACCAGCCACAATAATTGGAAACATGGGAGCAGGGTGTGCCCACATCTTCCGAGAGAATATCTAGCATCGATGACACTTATTTACTACCTCTACACAACATTTTATCAATGAGAGCTATAAGTATCCAATGCTAATACTTTTATAGGATGTTTCCAACCCAAACAAGTGACTGCCACATGCTTCAGTGTGACATTCATTCAACACAAGCTTTGTCTCTTCGTGAGTGAGACAATGATGGAGAATGAAATCAACTCCTCGATGATATAAAGTATCATCGATGATAATATATTTCCACGTTTAATGGCATATCCGATGACACTCATCGTGAGAAGCAAAGGTAGGTGTAACATACCCAACCTCCCACAGGTTGGGCATGCCACACCAAGAATGCACCTCTTGGCTGATTTTGAATCTCTGATAACAATTAATTAATAAAGAAGCATGAAATGCATACATGCGATGATAAATATTCATAATACAACATAAAAGGCATGCACAATATACCATGCACAACATTAACTAGCAACCATGTATATTATAGGTACAAATCTCAAGTATAATAATTTAATATGCAACGGAAATAAATATACAAGCAAAGAAACCATAATAGAGAGCACTTATATTTTATAAAAGAAGACACCAATTGGCTGCAAACCAAGGACGTTCCACCCGACCGTAGACATTGTTGTTCCAAGTCTCAAAAACAATTTCACCCCCGAGTCAGGGCTATGAATCCACAAGGACGATTCTAGAGTGTTACATGGCTCCTCAAACCAATCAATGCTCAAGCTCTCACAGGATTCTCCAACACTCACAACAATCCAAATACCCAACACTCTTCTACCTAGTATGCAACACCCAAGAGAATGGACCTCCACCCTTCTCTACCACGCGATCCTTCTCCTTCCAGGGCTCCAGTGCAACTGCTCTAGAATATTCATGTTGGGACTCTCAGGACTCGCAATTGTGTGAAAAACTGAACAAATTCCAAGCATCTCAGACATGCAGGCGTCAAATCATGGCTGGATTATACCAACAATCTCTACATCCCACAAAACCGTGGTTGTTCTTCAACAATTCGTCTTCCTTTCCCAAGCCAAGCCAAGAAAATAAGGAAAGATGAGTGGGTGACTGAAAAGAATGGAGTGAGACTCCACGAGAGAGGATGAACGATGAAAATATTGGGTGAAATAACGCGTGAGGCGACCAACAACAACACCATAATGGGGACGAAATGAGATTGAGTGAATGACCAAAACGAATGAGAGAATTAGCCAACCGAGGAACCCCTTCCATAGAATAGGGACAGGTTTTTGTAATTCATGGGGATCAAGAACCTCTTGGCCTTCCCCCAAGAACTCACGTAATTTATTCCCCCCCGCCATTACACAAAATGGATAATTAAAGAAATGAAATAAACACTTAGCCCCTCAAGCCCCCTCTCTTGTGGAATCATAGCCCCCTATAACTCTAGTCCTTGTCTGTCTAGCTGCCAATGATGTATTTATTATTGATAATGACCACACATTACATTTCTTAGGCACACTAGCCTTTTCATAATTGTTTGGGCACTCTGGATTCTCAACAATGTAACAATACATTATTTAATATGGGGGCTCAAAACCTGGGGTGTTACATTCCATCCCCCTTATTTTGGCATTGTCCTTAGTGCATATACAAAACAGAGATCAAAATCTCAAAATTTATTCAAAAAGTTGTGGGTAATCTACCCGCATGGCATCTTCATGCTCCCAAGTAGCATGTTCAGGACCGTAGCAGGTCCACTAAACTTTTACCAGCTCTATAACTCGATTCTGGAGCATTTTTACTTTTATGTCCAATATTCGAACTAGCCTGACCTGAAAGTATCCCTCTGTCTCTACCTGAATTAGATGCCAATCAATAACATGGTTAGGATCATGTACATATTTCTTTAGAAAAGAGACATGATATACATTATGCACATTCATCAAAACATCTAATGCAAGCATGTATGCAACTGACCCTATTTTGTCCAATATCTCAAACAGACCACAAAATATGGCTGCTAGCTTTGTACAACTACCCAACTTCAAAGAGCTCTTCTTGAGCTTTACTTTCAAAAGCACATGCTCCCCCACTTTAAATTCTCTTGTTTTCCTATTCTTATCTTCATATACTTTCTATCTATCTTGAGATGCCTTTAAATTTTGCATAATCTTAACCATCTGGTCTTCCATCTCCTTGAGCAACTCTAGCCCAAGTACCACTCTATATGTTGGGTTGTCCCAGCTTACTAGAGTACTACAATTTCTACCATACAAGGCCTCAAATGGGATCATCTTCAACAAAGCTTGATACCCATTATTATAGGTAAACTCAACCAAGTGCAAGTAATCTTCCCACTTAGATAGATTATCCATCACATACATTCTTAACATGTCTTCAATTACTCAGTTGACCCTCTTTGTCTTCCCATCTGACTGCGGATGGTATGTTGTGCTAAGGTTCAGAATTGTACCTAATCCTTTAAACAATCCCTTCCAGAAATTTGAATTAAACTTAGTGTCTCTGTCTGAGATAATTTTCCTGGGTATCCCATGCAATTTAGCAATTTACCTCATGTAAATTTCTGCAATATTAGTTGTTGTATGAGTTGTTTTCATAAGAACAAAATGAGCAGCCTTTGTCAATTTATCAACCACTACCATGATTGAATCATGTTGTCTTGTTGTCCTGGGAAATTTAGTTACAAAGTCAATGTTTATCACTCCCCATTTCTTCTCTAGAATTCGTAATGGTTGTAGCAAACTCATTGGGTGTCTATGTTCAGCCTTCACTTTCTGACATTCCATACGTCTGGCGATGTAATCAGCAACATCCTTTTTCATCTTTGGCCAAAAGAATTGGATTCTTACTATTGTAATTGTTTTCTGGTAACCGGGATGTCCATCATATGGAACATTATGCATTTTCTTTAATACCAAACTCCTAAGTTCTCCGAAACTAGGAACATAAATTCTACTTTTTATGCATAAGTAGTCCATCTTCCTTTATCTCACACTCTTTCATTTTATGTTGTACATATCCTTGTTGTAAGCTTTCCTTTACCTATAGGTAATGATGATCTATAACAACAACATCTAAAATTCTTCTCTTCAAGTCCGACTGATGCATACTAACAGTTGTAGCATGCATGAGATGCACTCTTCTACTAAGTGCATTGACAAAATTTATTTTCTTTTACTTCGATATGCTTGACATCAAAGTCATATTCACTTAAAAATTCAAGCCATCTTGTTATCCTAGCATTCAACATTGGTTTTTCAAAATTATACTTCAGACCATTGTGGTTTGTTCTTAATTCAAATTTGTTTCCCATGAGATAATGCCTCCACATCTTCAATGTGTGAACAATAGCAACAAGCTCCAAATCATGTGTGGCATAATTCCTCTCATGTTCCTTAATCTTTAAAGACTCATAACAAATGACATGTCCATTTTGAGTGAGGACTCCACCAAGTCCTTCCTTGCACGCATTTGTACATACCACAAAATTCTCATTTGGGTCATCAATATTCAAAATAGGTGCACTAGTAAGTAATTCCTTGAGCGAATTAAAATTTTCTTCACATTTTGATGTCCATTCAAATTTAATTCCCTTATTTTTCAAATAAGTGATGGGATGAGAAATCTTAGAGAACCTGTAATACCCCAAGGCTGAGCCCCTACTAAATTGTGATTTTGTTTATAGGTTGGTGAGCCGAGTGGTTATAAGTTAAGAGAATTATGTGTTTATTAGGCTGGTGAGCCAGATGCCAAGGCCAATGAGATTGATTTTGTGTATGTACATATGCAGACCATTAATAAAAATATAAACATCGTTGCGTGTAGAACGACTAAAAAGAAAGAGTGATAGGTGACTAATATTCCACAAGGTGGGTAAGGGAAAGGGGGATGAAAGGTTGGAAAGCGGGGCTAAGCTTAAGGGCTTCAATCCTTGAGAATAATAATTTTTTATTATTCCAAATCTGTGTGAAAGAAATGTTTTTATCCTAAGTCCTAGGAGAGGCAACGTGTGCAAAAGGAAATGCATGCATCTCCAGGAAGACAAGTGTCGACTTGGACGCATGCAGTTAAAGAAGTCAGCCATGTTGGGGGTTCTCTCTTGTATTATGTCATCCTCTGCCTAAGTTCGCTGGGATTTGGGGCATCTGAACCATTTTTTCCTCTACGTCTGACCTTTGCATAACGAAGAATCTCTCAAAACCAGAAAGGGAAGTCGACCTGTGTGATTCGGGAACCCAGTCTACTCTCACCTACAGAGTCGATTTCGTACCTTAGCCATTTTGGGTGGTTTCTTTCTCTTGTCTGAGTCGTGTTGTGTCATACCTGTTGGTTGTTGCGTCCATGCAGTTCCTGGACTGAGTGTGGATTGATGCCTTTTTTTTTCCTAAGTTGTTTTGACCAGTTATCGTTGTTGTCACCCATACCTTGTTCGAACTGAGTTGAAAGTGGTTGAAGAAGCGGGTTGTCAGGCCCGTGGTAGAAGAGGCAGGTTTTTAGGCTTGTGAGCAGCTCTCTCTAGGTAAGAGAGCTTGTTGGGATGTGGTTTTATCCTAGAGAGAGTCTAGCACCAGCTACAGAGCTCTGAGAATTCATGATCTAACTTGTTGTTGAGACCCTGAGAGGGAGGTGAAGTAGCCGATGGATTGTGTGACAGTGAAGGTGTATATTCCTGGGTGGAACAGACATGTGGGGAATGAGACTTTGTGAGTAGTGGGCATAAGAAGGCTCCTGGAGAGAATCCTTCTGATTGTATTGTGCAATGTTCCTGTAACCTCAGCCTAGTCTAGGATTCCCTTGCCCTGGGTGGAGCTTAGTCCCAGCTTGGATGTGACCCACTGTTGAGCATGATGAGCAACGTGGTATATGGTTGGGAGGTTTGTGGAAGGTATACACACAATTCGTGGTATTCTAATAAAATATAAGTACCACTTTTACGTTCATTTACATGTTGTGTAATGGTACATATGTTGTAATTGATGAGTATTACATGTGTATGTTTTATATGTTGCATGTGTAGGCTTACTGTTATTTTTGCATTATTATGTTATATATATGTAGAATAGTTGATCTATGTTTATATGGATGTGTATGTTTTTGCGCAAGTGTCTCTGTGTGGCATAGCCTAGTAGTTTAAGGCTGGAGCTATCACAGATCAGAGAAGAACAAGGTAAAGCTAAGTGAAGTGTCTGAGTAATGGAATTTGCCCGGCCTGTTGGTGGATGGGGATATTACAAATTAGTATCAGAGCTAATTGAAGTGTCTGAGTAGTGGCATTGCCCAGTCTCTGTGTTGGTTGGGGATGTTACAAATTGGTATCAAAGCATGGTTTCAACAATGAGCCTGGATGGGCCATGTTAGTGGAAATTGAAGCAATATTTTCAAAAGTAGTTGTTGTTGAAATGGACAAAACTCAAGTTCTAACCCATGGTCTCAACACTGAGCCTAGATGGGTTGGATAAGTGGTCATTAGACTCAAGGTTTCAAGAGGAAATTGTGTTAAGAGGAACCAATTTTGGACCTCAGAAACATCCCTGAGTGCCAAGAGGATTACCTTGGTCGTGTTAAGAATCTCAGGAAGAGTAGTGGTATCATAAAACTATGATAGAAGTGGTGTTGGAATGCAGAGTAATGGGAACCATAGGATCTGTTCGGAAAAAGAAAAAAAAGGGAAAACCCTTACGACCATCAGATCTCGAGAGTGTGCAGAAGACCCTTCTAAATGTTGAATTTAGGAGAAAGAGCACAAAGATATTAAGTCTTTCAGATATTTCAAAGTTCAGGAAGAATAGCGAGGTCGAAGTATTGAAAGGGAAGGTCCCTTTGTTTGGAAGGAGAATGGACGAAAATTTGTTCAGAAAGAGCCACGGTCTGTTATGACCATTGGATATAGGAAAGAGTGTGGGAGTTAACCCTTGGAACCATTCAAACTTCGTGAGTTCAACGAATTGAATGAGTTCATCGTAAGGGAGGTAAAAAACCCAAAGTTTCGAAGTCTCGAAGTTAACTATGAGCCTTATATCTGAGGATGCCAGGGAAAAATCCTGACCATTAGATCTAGGAAGTAGATGATAGTCAAGTTACCCGAACTACCGATGACTTAAGAATATGACAGCGTAGATGGATGCGAGACGTTTAACCAGAGGAGAGTCCATCATGGTCATTAGATCGATTCAAATACTCACTCGAGTTACCGAATCAAACTCCATCCACTCGATTTAATCGACGTTTGGGAATCATTGCAGAGTGCAAAGGTGAAAGTAGAGGACGTGCTAGTTCACGGCCCACAATTCACTAATGTCGTTGATCTCGTCAGGATGGAAGATCAATGACTTCGGTTAGACCAGGGTTGGCGAGTAGTTTCCATATTGTGGAGGTTGAGCTCTCTGATAAAGAGAAAGCACGTCGGGGCCCCACAATTACTGTGAATCATCGATCGGGGGACACCTCGGTATTGGACGGATCATGACCATCGAACCTTGAACCACTGCGATATGGATGGTCGTGATCCCCTTAGGAAATATATAGAGTAAAGGAGTCCTTCATTATCATCGATCTAAGAGAATCGAAAATCTTAGAAGATATAACGTTTTCAAGAGAAAAGGCGAGACCCAACATAGTCAAGCTCGAAGGAGGAATGAAGGATGAGACCTTTGAACATCTACAAAAATATTCCAAGTTGGAAGAAGTTAAAATATCAAGAGGAGGAGTGACAACATTCGTCAGATTGGTTGTGGGGAGAAGCCTGGATCATTAGATCAGCGTCGAGGGAAGCATACGAGAACCGCTGAGAAGGAACATATCCTAACCGTTGAATCTGAGCGCAAGGGAATGATAGTCATCCAATATAAGGTAAAGTGCATGAGTGTTAACCTTTGTGAGCTTGTTACAGGTGAATCCTCCTGCGGACAAGTGGATTCCCTCTTGGTCTCTAGAATCCTAAGGACAAGACAGAAAAGTGCTTAACATGGACACTGACATCCTTTTAGATCTAATCAAGCTAACATACGAAGGAGAAGAAGAAAGATATGTACCTTATTAACGACGTTTGTCCTTGCAAATTCCAGGATAAGCTTCGATCCTGAGCTCCCTGATGAGTCTTGTAGGACAAACAAAGATACAATGAACTTCCTAATCTATTGATATTATCTCAAATATAGATCTATATACTGAAGACAAACTCATGTGGAAAAAACATAAGTTTGAAAGAAATAGGCCAAGCATTGATATATTGATGGGAACAAGTAAGAGTACTTACAATCCTTTGATGAAGGTGCAATAGCTTCTTCCAGTTCTCTTTGTCCAACCCCTTTGCTCAAGTAATATACACTGATTTCTTTGATGACATCTCACTTATGAGATCATAAGTTTCACATCTCCAATATTTTTTATTCATACCACTTATAGGATCATAAGTTTGGTATCAATCTCTAGTCTCTACCTTCCTTTCACCATGAGGAGGACTCCTTATATAACCTTGGAGAGGCCCAACCACTTGAGAGATATTTGGGATAAGTTGAGGATTCTTCTCCTTCAGTTGAGGATCTTCCCTAAGATCATGCCTTGACCTTCTATTCAAATCTAACCACCTTCAGAAATTGAGGGGATTCTTCCCTATTTTAGCTCAAAAAGCCAAAAATCCGCTTAGAAAAGCTAGCGCTCCCCCAAAAGAGGACACAGAGCATTTGATCGCTCCCCCAAAGAGGCCCAGGGAGTGATGGAACTCCCTGATAGTGCGTAGGGGAGCGCTTCCCTCCAAAATCCATTTTTGAGTGGTTTTTCGAGTGGCAAAAGGATTGTACTCCTTGTCAACTGATTTCTCTTCTTCAAAACTAGTCTTTGAGGTGTCTTAAGTGTCCTTATGATGTCGTTAGAGGCATGACATAGGAAATATGAAAGTATGATGTTTGTGACACTTGCAACACTTGTGACACTTATGGTCAAGATGCGACACTTGCGAACAAGATGCGACACATACAACACTTGTAATGACGACACTTGTGATACTATTGAAGTGAGTAATTTTGATGTGCAACAGATTTCCCCCCAAAGTGAGAAGTTAGAAGACGATGATGACTGAAGTACTTTGTAGACATTTTTGAGCAAGGGTATGGATGTAGAGAGGCTGGAAAAATCTGCACACAACCATCAAACAAATATTATGACATGTTTCAAACCCAAGGCAGGCATACCTATGCTTGAGTGATAAAGACTTTTTAGGTATGGCCGCCATAAAATACACTGTGGATCCATAATTATATTGACAAAATGGTATAGCCACTGAAGATACAATGTGGATCTATACTCCTATGACCTGAACTTATTGTAGCCACGAAGAATACACAGTGTATCTACGAGATGAAAAGACATAGCCACGACCAATACAAAGTGGATCTATGTAACAATATATGTGTCATATTTCAAAAGAAAACCTTCGCAACCTGGGAAAAGTATACATAAGAGTGAAAACTCAACCCAGGGTCTTCTTACAGATCCCTATGTAGTATGAATCTAACCATGTGAATAGATGTCCTAATGTCGAACATGGAAGAAACCACTTGATTACCAGTCAATGAGGTAAATCGTTAACAAGTGTGAGGGAGATCACCATTGATGTCAATGATTCCCAAGGTACTCTAGTACATTCCAACGAATGTGAATAGATGCGCTGAAGTCGAACATCCATGGAATCATCCGATCAAAGGTCAATGATGTAAACCCACTGTCAGACATGAGGAGTCCTACCATTGAGGCATGCAGGTCCCAAGGTACTAACTGGTTTCTAAGTCTAGTTCTTGGATAATGTGTTGAAGTCGACAAGAATAGACTCGTTGAAGGAGAGCCTTGATGTATCCCCCATCAGCGACATGAAACTGACACAGAGATGTAATTGGTAGATCAAATGAACATAGACTAACACAATTATTGAAACAAGATATTTGTGATGGCTGACTCTCGAAGCAGATACTTCCCTTGAACACTGAGGCACAATAGCAGAAACATGACATGGACCAAAACATGATGATGCAGTGGATACTGTGACTTTCTTCGAGTGACCCAAAGGAGTAAAGAAAACTCATAGGATTGGCTCAGTGCATAGGTTCAGCGGATTAAAATGCATGAAAAGACAAAGTGTCGTGTTCAAGGGAGATCGTAAGAGCTATTGGTAGTGTTCTCAAAAACAGCTTGCCTTGCTTCCTTCAATTTTTCCCCCATCCAGATAGACGAGTACCTCTTTTTAATTTAATGAGATCGAGGGGGGTAACACATGCTCGATATAACTCACCTTCGATAAGTTCCTCTTCTTTTGTTTAATGAACTGGAAGAAGTAAGGGTTCGGTCCCATATGGGCCCTTCAATGTATGATTGTTTAACGAATCTAGAGAAGGTAAACTCGATGGTTTTTCATATTTAGAGAGTCTGAAAACAACTTAAAGATGACTCCAATGTTGTCCTTTTTCGTAATGTTAGTATCGCGAGGCTGAAAAAGAGATATATTATCACTTGAAATATGCCCTTTCAAACCTTTTAATGAGTGGGAAAGGAAGCAAGATCACTCGACAATCTTTTCACGTTTAGAGAGTCTGAAAAGAGTTTAAAGAAGACTCCAAGGGATTCCTTTTTCGTATATCCATGCAAGTCCGAAAAAGTGATAAAAGTCTACTCGGTTACATTATCATGTTTTTTCGAGCACGAGAAAGAACAAAGAATAAGATCAGTATGCCCCCAGCTTGAAATCTAGTGGCTTAACTCCAGAATCATCATCAAAGGCTGGAGACATGCCCTCCAAGCTTCAATTCATTCACCGACTTTGAGGTTGTCACCAATTTCTCTACTAGATGGAGAAAAAGGATAAGAGTGGATGAAAAGAAGGTTCAAGAGAGGTGATTGTTTCATTTTTTAACGAGATGGACACAGAAAAAGAACTATGCTTAGGGCTCCAGATTCAATCCCCAGATTTATGTTTCATTTTTTAACGAGTTTGCTACAAAGAGGAAAACTATGCTCAAAGATTTTGTTTCATTTTTTAATGAGCTTGCTACAGAAAAGAGAAACTATGCTCGTGACCTCTGTTTAATTTTTTAACGAGCTTGTTACAGAGGAGAAAAAATGTGCTTCTGGACTCTCCTTGGTCATGTCTTCCAAGAGAATAAATCTCTGGAAGAACACCATGTCAAGGGAAAAAACTCGGTCATGGCTTCCAAGAGATCTTCACTGGATGGAAGAAAATCACTCTGGAAGGAACACATGTCGAGGGTCGCGAGAGGGATAAGGAGATCAGGCTCTAATATCCCTACTGAAGATATCACCATGTCAACTACCGGATCCAAATCATCGAAAGTTGAAGTCATGGGAGACAACAGAATATCAACATCAGGAGGGAAGAAAAGAGGATTGATGATGGATATCATCCTAAGGTATCTCTTCAATGCTTAGCATTTCCATAATAGATTCATCAGAAGGAAAAAATGGGGAAATGTAGTCGACTGCAGATGACAAGGAATTTAACCATGATGGAATCGAGTAACTAGCGAGTGCCAATAGATGTTGGTCATACAAAGACGGAGAAGCAGATTGGATAACAACGTATGATGTTTCAGCTGGACTAAGTGGCATGGTATCACCTAGTGCATTGATTTCCAAGGGACTTGGTACAATCCAAGGGTCAGATGATTCCAAAGATTCATAAGTCGTGGTTGAAATCATATCGATGATGGAAATATGATGTGTAGTTGGTGGAAGTGGTGTAGGGAAGGTACCCATGAGGCTAGAATATTTCAACAAGCCAACACCAACACTTTCATACATGATCTTGTGATCTCCCAAGAATGGAATATTGTTGGTAGTGGGAGTGCGAGCGTCAGGTGTACAGAAATCTAACTAATCGACAGTGACAATTTTACCCTAATGAGGGAACTGTACACATCGAAACACCGATGAGGAAATGACACTCATAGCATAAAACCAACTTCTTCCAAGTAGTAAGTTGTGATAGAGGGGAGCATCGACCACCTCGACATCAACAGCGATGGTTTTGCCGCCCAACTGGACGGGAAAGGACTGTAAAATCCCATGGGGATGAAAACCTCACCCATTGAATGCGTGTAACATCATTGGAGATTTGTTAATTGCGGGTGATTTTAAACTTTTCCAACATGCTAAAGACATGACACAAGTATAGGCTCCCTCATCCAAGATGGTTCAGTGAATTTGTTGATTGTGAACAACATCAATTTGGAAAGAAAGTTGGTGGGAGAGTCGAGATGTATAATTTTCTAGGTTAAACATGATATGGTTGGACGACTCAGGATAAACAACACCAATAGCATCCAAGAATGTTCTACATTGACTGGGGCAGTGCTATAGAACTTCTAACACAGACATAGCACACGGTGCTTGAGTCAAATCTTCAACAATGTTGTAGTTCTGGGTAGCACATGAACTAGGATTAAAGGTAGATTTATGAATAGTTCTCTTAAGAGGGTGTAATATAGAGTCGAACGTAGGCTTCTCAATCTGAAGTGATCCAGATGGAGGATTAACTGATGGAGGACTAACAGAGGACAATGATGGATCCGGTAAAGTATCGGTATCGTTAGTGATTTTTCCTTTGTCAGGTTTAACCAGTGTGTCATATGTCTTAGAGAGAGTGGTCAAATTAATCCCATTAAACACATAAATATGTGCACTTGTCGAGGTTNTCCCATTAAACACATAAATATGTGCACTTGTCGAGGCCTCATCATAAGGATGGCTAGAACTGCTCCCAGGAGAGGGGGTTTGAGAAACCATGGATTGCTGCTATGGAAAAGGCTGAGTAAGCACAGCGGGTTAAGAATTTCCTTGGAAAAGTTTGGCCACTTCGTCGTGATGTGGACAGTTTTGAGTGTAGTGATCATCACCACAAATGATACACGGGAATTTCAGTTTCCATTGTGGTTGCTTTTCAGTAGCAGGTGTTTGAGATTGATTTTTTGGTTGTTCATTGTTATTAGTATTTTTTGATTTATTTTTTGCCTTCTTCTTACCTCCAGATTGTTGTGAAGGGGTATATTGAACTATATTCACCTTAGAAATATGAATTTGAGGGGAGGTAGAGGAGAGTGTGGTTGACTTGGAAGTAGATTGAGTTTTGACGGAACCGATAACACCGTCTGCATGAGATGCGGATGACGGATTTGATGGGTCGACATTAGCTCAAGCATCATTCAGAAGAAACTCATACAAAGTACCAGATTGTGAATAAACCAAATCTAAGTACTGAGCCCGAGCAATGTTTTCTTCCTCGGTGATTGTTCCACCCATAGCAACATCATGAGCGATTGGGTGTAAAAGTGATTTAGTAAACCACTCTACCAATAATAAGTCAAGAATGATCGCTTTGATCATCCTTCGTTGTCGTCTCCACTCATGAATATGGTCAGAGATATGCACATAGTCAGTTTGACAAAGGGATTTCATGAGTTCAGTACCCGTCTCGTAGCGAATAGGTAGTTGAAAGTGCGTGAGGAAAGACATGGCAAGGGAGTTGAAATCATGAAAAGAAGCGCATGGTGGTTCAATATACCACTTTGTTGCAGAGCCTATAAGTGTTCGTTGGAAAAGATGCAAACGTATAGAATCATCCATGAGGGAGTTTGTTGAACACCACAAATGGAAATTCATCACATGGTTATTTGGATCTTCTCCAGATTTTCCATCAAATTTCAGAATATCAAAAGGAAGTTTAGCTGGAATAACTAGTCAAACTGGGGATTGAAAAATAGGATCATTGGTTAACCAAGACAATTCTGGGAGATCCAGAGTCACAAGGAAAGGTAATTGTCAGTTAATTTGTGGATGATATTGGTGTGGCATAGGAACACCACTAGGACCATAAACTGGTTTAGGTGGATAATTGTAACTAGTAGGTCCTCCTACATATGGTTTTTGTTGACCAGGATGATACCAAACTTATGATCCTATAAGTGGTATGAACAGAAAAGATTGGAGATGTGAAATTTATGATTTCATAAGTGAGATGTCATCAAAGCAATTAGTGTATATTACTTGAGCAAAGCATTTGGACAAGGAGAAATGGAAGAAGTTGTTGCACATTCATCAAAGGATTGTAAGTACTTTTACTTGTTCTCATCAATATATCAATGCTTGGCTTGTTTCTTTCAAACTTATGTTTGTTCCACATGAGTTTTTATTCAGTAGATAGATCTATATTTGAGATAATCTCAATAGAGTAGGAAGTCCGTTGTATCTTTGTTTGTCCTACAGGACCTATCAGGGGGCTCAGGATCGAAGCTCAGCCTAGACTTTGCAAGGACAAACGTCATTAATAAGGTACATATATTTCTTCTTCTCCTTCGTATGTTATACTAATTAGATATAAAAGGATGTTAGTGTCCATGTTAATAAATTTTATTTCTTGGCCTTAGGAGTCTAGAGACCAATAGGGAATCCGCTTGTCCGCAGGAGGATTCACTTGTAACAAAAATTGGCGACTCCACTAGGGATTCTTTCCTATTTTAGATCAACAAACCAAAAATCCGCTCAGAAAATGTAGTGCTCCCCCAAAAGGGGACATAGAGAATTTGACCACTCACCCAAAGAGGCCCAGGGAGTGTTGGCACTCCCTGATAGTGGGTAGGGGAGCGTTTCCCTCCAAAATCCATTTTTTAGTGGTTTTTCTAGTGGCAAAAGGCTTGTACTCCTTGTCAACTGATTTCTCTTCTTCAAAACTAGTCTTTGAGGTGTCTTAAGTGTCCTTATGATGTCATCAAAGGCATGAAATAGGAAATATGGCAGTATGATGTTTGTGACACATGTGACACTTATGGTCAAGACGCGACACTTACAACACTTGTAATGACGACACTTGCGACACTATCGAAGTGAGTTTCAGTCGTCCGATTCAGAGGGACATGCTGCAAAAATCCGCACACTTTGAATGAAAGAGAAATTTGAGGTTTGAGAACTCCGAAGACCCTAATTAAACATCATTCATCGGATCCAAAGGACAGGTGATGTAAGTCTGTGGACTCTGGGTAAAGACCAGAAGTAGGTCCTGGCTGTTGATCACTAGGAGGGGTACGTGTCAATAGATCAATATTTTCGGGAAAAATTCTTCAAGATTTTCAGTTGAGATTTGAAACTCTCAAAGCATGGAGAGTCAGAGACTCGATGTAAATCTAGATCATAGATCCAAAAGGGTGCGTGGTGATAGATCGTGGACTCCGGGTGGAAGCACTCTGACAGAATGCAAAGGAGAAGAGTTTGAAAGTGTCGAAGTCCTGAAGAAAATCACGTCCATTGATTTAAAAAGGGGTAGATCTGAGTCGTCAGTTCAAGAGTACCGTCAAGATCATGAGATCAAAGGTCTCATTGCATTGCAGGGATCGAAGGTGCGCGAACTTTAAAATGTTGATGGCAGGCCACAATCTAGACCATGGTTTTGGAGAAAGGACACATGGAGGCTCGGGATGAATTGCGGGGTGAAAAGTAGTTTGATTTCAAAATACCCTTGGTCGCACCTCCAATCGTGTGGTTATGTGAGGTTATTGCCTAAGGTCACCTCAAGGAGGGACTTATCAAAAAAGGGGCTAGCACCCAAACTCAGATATTTTTCAAGCGCGAAGGGGTGGTCGCAGGTACCATTATACCTACACTAGGAAGACAAAAGGGTCTGTGTTTAATTACAGAACGATACCATCAAGGTCTTAAAGAGTTGTGTGGCTCCAGAATCGTAGATCCTTGATCGGGAGGTCGGGTTGGTTCCCCGACTCTCCAAATTAGAAACCCCTGGATGGATTCAAGTCCTTGAACATCCTAAGATAATGGAAGAATAAATCATGAGATGGATATCCAACTAATAGGAATGCATGTCAACACTCTAGGGAGGAAAGCTAGAATAGTACAGGATTTTTGACACACTCCAAGGGTGTGAAGGTATTTCCATAAGAGCATGGAGATATCAAGTCAAGAATAATTTAAAAGTGAAGTGACTTCTAAAGTGAAATCAATAAGGAACTAGGAAGAATAAAATGGTTCTATGCATGGTTTTGAATGCAGAGGAGATGGTGTCTGGAAAGAATCCATCTTAAGTGACATAGAGCCATGAATGAAAACCCAAGAGGTTGTAGGTATCACTTGAATCTATGATGGTAAGGTAAAATAAGGAATTTCAGTTAATTCTATGTAGCTAGCAAAAGAGAAGCGAAGAGTACAATAAAACCTCAAGTACTAGAGTATTCCATCGAAAAAGGGCTGACGAAGTTCAGTCCTCAAGAGTAACTTTATATTGAATAATCCAGAGTCTATAAAATAGCTTGGTGTGGAATTTGATTCATCCAAGTACGAGATTGGGATAGTTGGACCCAGGAAATTAAGGAAAGTTGAAGGTTAATATCAACTTAGTTTGGGACTATAAATGAAAAAGCAACCAAGAGTGATTTGACTAGAAAGTACTCAGGTCAGAACTAATCATGTACAATGATTACAGTGGGAGCACGAGAAGATCCAGGAATCCGGGAAGAATTGTAGACTTCTGGGATCAACAAGGAAAAGTTTATAGGGAGAAAGAGGTTGTTGCAATTTAAGTGGCAGTAAGTATGTTATGGCTTGTTGGGTCAGCCAGAGGAAAGAATGCTTGCATGTTTGCAAGTGTTGTTGGTGATGTTGTTGCATAAGGAGGGAAGCAACAAAGAGATGAAGTGTTGGTTATAAGTTTGATAAAAGAAGCATGAAATCTTCTATTGCCATCATACATTCATGTAGTATCAAATTTATTAATGGAAATCATGCAGGTATGAGTTTTTTTTATTACTCTTTTTGCATAATTGTTGAAAGAAAATTTAGGTAAGAATTTCCTCAGCCAGAGTTATTTTATAAAATAACATGATTATATTATTGAATGCCTACCACTGGATGTGGTAAAGGCTGGAGGCCTGTATTAATTCAAATATTTTTAGCTTCTAAATGCACACACTGACATAGTATAATGTCATGTTAATTTGGTTATGGGGTAATAACCAAAGAATTAAAAGATAAGAACTTGTTATAGGAATGAATGCAGGTAATCTAGTCATGTATGAGACTAGGACATGGTTGGATATGTCAAGGTATGGATATGGAAAGGTTATGAGCCACACAGGTACTAAAAGCTTCCTACTTTTAAATAAAACTTGGACTGCAACCCTTTTGCTAACACTAATGAACACCACAGATTTATATTTTTGGTGTAGTGTTCAGGTCGGAAAGGAAGGCATCCAATTAATTGGGAAGACAATAGGAAGTGTGTGGAGAATGTGTCAACACATTGGCCAGAATTCCAACTTATGGATGGTGAGATACATGACTGAGATAAAGAGCATTATGTAATTCAATGCAAGGTGCACTGAATAAGTATGCAATGAGAATTGCACTCATGCATAATAAGTGATAGAATTGTATATTAAAGGAAATAGTTGAATGAGTTTTGTAAGTACATGCATATATATTATTGTTAACTTGTGAAGTTGAGGACATTTTAGGAAGGTGTTAGACATTGCAACAGGAAAGTTGCAAGACAAGTAGTCAAATGAGCATTGACTACAGGAAATTCTCTTGTTCAGAAAAAGAAGTAATGAACTTACAGATATTACTGTGAACATGTATATGTATAGAATGACGAGTCATTCTATTTTGATAAATTGTTTGGTAATTATGATTGAGTTGCTAGATGCAGTCAATTCTAAATTCACTGCATATGGTTCTGTACATATTGCAATTGAATTATGATGTACAGGAAATACTGACAATTGTTGGCAGTATGCAAGATGAAGCCTTGCAGGAAATGGTATGCAGTTTGGTGCCTGTGGAAAACCACAAGGAAGGTTGCAATCTTAATATGGAAATAACCAAGAAGAATTATGAAATGGAATTTCATGTTTTGGGGAAAAAGTTGAATTCCTTTTTGAACTAAGTTGGAGTTCCTAAATGAATTGTTTTATGTTTTATCATGATAACTGCATGTGGGTGATGCAGATGAGATGATGTTGATTAAAGTTAGAATGTTGACTACAAAGAGTAGCTCGGGGAAGATGTTGATTGGAAATATCTGAGGGTAGTTGGAACTTCGGGAGCCACGGTGCTCTGAGAGTTCCTAAGTCGGTATGTTGCTGAAGCCCAAGGAAAGGGAGGTGTAACAGTCGATGCACTGTGTGAAAGTGAAGGTGCACACTCCTGGGGTGGGACAGGCATGTGGGGAAGAGAGATCATTGGTTGGAGTGTTGTTGGGGTTTGGTACCTTGGTATAGACCATGTTGATATGAAAGTTTTCTCAATCAAAAGATAAGTATAAATTATATATTTATTGTATGTTGTGTATCTTGTATACAAGTTATATTGTTATTAGAATTGCCTCTATATACATATATATACATTACATATATGCTTGAATTAACTGCATCCATGACTCTACATAATATGTTTCATGCTTCATTGCTTAAGAAATTTATACCTGATGCTAATTATGTTATTGATTGGAATGTGATTCAAGTAGAGAAAGAAGGCGTCTTGCAAGTGCATCATGTGTTGGACCCAAAAGAGAAAACAACTCCAAAATTGATCCATGGGGCTTGCAAAGGTCCAGTGGACCGGGTACGGTCCTGAGGATGCGACATGGAAGCATGAAGATGCTATGCGGACGGAATACCCGCATCTTTTTTAAGATTTTGGAAATCTTGTTGATGTTGTGTAAAGAGTTGCACTGAGGAAAGTGTAAAAATAAGGGGAGGGGATTGTAATACCCCAAGACCGAGCCCCTGCTAAACTATAATTTTGTTTATAGGCTGGTGAGCCGAGTGGTTATAAGCTGAGAGACCTATGTGTTTATTAGGCTGGTGATGTAGATGCCAAGGCCAATGAGCCTGACTTTGTATATGTAAATATGAAGATCATTAATAAAAATATAAACATCGTTGTGTGCAGATCGACCACGAAGAAAGAGTGATGGGGGACTAAACTTCCAGAAGGTGGGTAATGGAAAGGGGGCTGAAAGGTTGGAAAGAGGGGATAATCTTAGGGGCTTAATTCCTTGAGAATAATAATTTATTATTATTCCAAAGCTGTGTAAAAGACATGTTTTTATCCTAAGTCTTGGGAGAGGTAACCTATGCAAAAGGAAACACATGCAACTCCAGGAAGACAAGTGTTGACCTAGGTGCATGCAGTTAAAGCTGCAGAAGTTAGTTGTGTTGGGGGTTCACTCCTGTATTATTTCATCCTCTACCTAAGTTCGCTGGGCTCTGGGGCGTCTGAACCATTTTTCCTCTACGTCTGACCTCTGCATAATGATGCATCTCTGAAAAACAGAAATGGAAGTCGACTTGTTTGATTCAGGAACCCATTCTACCTGCACTTGTAGAGCCGAGTTCGTACCTTAATCATTTTGGGTGGTTTCTTTCTGTTGTCTGAGTCGTGTTGTGTCATAATTGTTGGTTGTTGCGGCCATGCAGTTTTTGGACTGAGTGTGGCTTGCTGCCTTCTGTTTTCCTGAGTTGTTTTGACCAG
>JASDQU010012346.1:142941-156007 GCA_032191745.1 Picea mariana
GCCGAGTTCGTACCTTAATCATTTTGGGTGGTTTCTTTCTGTTGTCTGAGTCGTGTTGTGTCATAATTGTTGGTTGTTGCGGCCATGCAGTTTTTGGACTGAGTGTGGCTTGCTGCCTTCTGTTTTCCTGAGTTGTTTTGACCAGTTACAGTTTTTATCACCCATACCTTGCTGGAACTGAGTTGAAAGTGGTTGAAGAAGCGGGTTGGCATGCCCGTGGTAGAAGAGGCAGGTTTTCAGGCCTGTGAGCATCTCTCTCTAGGTGAGAGAGTTTGTTGGGAACTGGTTTTCTCCCAGAGAGAGTCCAGCATCAGCTTAGGAGCTCTAAGAATTCTTGATCTGGCATGTTATCGAGGCCCGATACCCTGAGAGGGAGGTGAAGCAGTCGATGGACTGTGTGACAGTGAAGGTGTATACTCCTGGGTGGAATAGGCATGTGGGGAATGAGAGTCTATGAGTAGTGGGCATAAGAAGGCTCCTGGAGAGAATCCTTTCAGTTACACTGTGCAGTGTTCCTGTAACCTCAGCCTAGTCTAGGATTCCCTTGCCCTGGGGGAGCTTAGTTCCAACTCGGGGGTGACCCACTACTGAGCGTGATGAGCAATGTGGTATATGGTTGGAAGGTTCATGGAAGGTCTGCACGCAGTTGGTGGTATTCTAATAAAAGATAAGTATCGCTTTTATGTTCATTTACATGTTGTGTAATGGTACATATGTTGTAATTGATGAGTATTTCATGTGTATGTTGTATATGTTGCATGTGTAGGCTTATTGTTATTTCTGAATTATTATGTTATATATATGTAGAATATTCATTCTATGTTTATATGGATGTGTATGTTTTTGCGCAAGTGTCTCTGTGTGGCATAGCCCAGTAGTTTAAGGTTGGAGCTGTCACCGATCAAAGTTGAACAAGGAAAAGCTAAGTGAAGTGTCTTAGTAGTGGTGTTTGCCCAACCTGTTGGTGGATGGGGATGCTACAAATTAGCATCAAAGCTAAGTGAATTTTCTAAGTAGTGGCATTGCCCGGTCTCTTTGTTAGTTGGGGATGTTACAGAACCCTGCTATAAATATTTTGTAGTAACCAACTAACCCCATAAAATATTTGTCTTCTGAAACATTCTTGGGTGTTGGACATCCTCTAATGGCTTCAATCTTCTTTGGATCCACTTCTATACCCTATTCTGAAATAATGTGCCCCAAGTAATGGATATGTTCTTGATAAAAATAACACTTACTCATCTTGGAATACAATTGATGTTCTCTCAACACTTTCAATACCAATCTTAGGTGATGTTCATTCTCCTCTTCAAAATTATAATAGACAAGGATGACATCTGAGAATACTATGACAAACTTATCTAAGTAATTTTTGAATATGTCATTCATTAAGCACATAAAGACAGCTGGTGCATTGGACAATCTAAATGGAACCACTACAAATTCATAATGCCCATACCTGGTTCTAAAGGTTGTCTTATGGATGTCTTCTTCCTTGATTCTTACCTGATGGCATCTTGATCTCAAATCTATCTTTGAAAATATCTTTTCTCCTCTTAGTTGATCAAATAGGTCATCAATTATGGGTAGAGGATACTTCTTCTTCACAATGGACTTTTCCGGTTGTTGAAAGTCGATACACAGCCTCAACACTCCATCCTTCTTTTAGACAAAGATCACTGGTGCTCCCCAAGGTGAAACACATGGATGTATGTACCCTTTCTTCAACAATTCCTCCAACTGAATTTGTAAATATTTTAACTTGGGCGTACTCATTATGTAAGGTGTTTTTGTCATTGGGGAAGTTCCTGGCATTAGATCAATAGAGAAATCTATCTCCCTTTTTGGTGGAAACACTGATATTTCTTGGAATACATCCTCAAATTCTTGTAGTATCGAGAAATCTTCAAGGCTTGGCCCCTTTGTACCTTTTTGCTCCTCCACATGGGCTTCATACAATTGACATCCTTTTCTGAAACATCTCTTCATTTGTAAGGATGAAATCTCCCTTATAGAGATGGGTCTGGGAACTCCTTTCACAGTTTTCCATCTCCATGAAGACATGTAAATGTCTTGCTATGACAATCTAGGACATCATGATGCTTGTCAAACAAATCCATTCCAATTAGAATATCATAAGACCCCAATGGTATGATATTTATATCAACACTAGTATTCACACCATTAAGACTTATGGAACAACTTTTGACCACCTCATGGATTCTCCTTTTGGTTCTAGTGGCTAGCTGAACCAAAATTGATTTTCCAAGCTTACTTTTCTCCAAATGTAAACTATCCACTATTTTAGGATCAATGTAACAATGACTTTATCCTAAATCAATTAAAATAGAAACGGACTGATTAATGATCTTACCTTCCACCTCGATCATATTGGATTGGTATTCTACTTGTCGGTCATCTAAGGCTGCAGAAATTATTCCCATGTCTTCGACTATTGTATCCTCTTGGATGTTGTGTACAGTATTCACTATGTCCTTTATGTGTGGGAAATCCTTGTACAAGTGATATTCTTTTCATCCACAACATTGGATTGATGTTCTTCTCCTTTTTCCCAAGCAGTCTTCTTTCTTGGATTCATCCTTAGCATACCAGTCGTGTTCATTTTTATTAGGCCCATTTCTATTGAAAGAAGGTTTGAATCCCTTCCTCCTCTGATCAAACTTCTCCTTCTTCTTATCCTTCCAATATTTATGCATGGATTCTCTGCCTTAGCCTTGCTCATACAGGTATTTAGCCTTCCTAATGGCCTCAGTCAAGGTCTTGGGCTCATCATACTGAATATTTTCTTTATAAAAGGATGGTTTTGCACTCAAGAAACTTTGTATATTTACCTTTTCATCTCTTATAAACCCAACATACTTTAAAAACCCCAAGAACTTCTTCTCTAACTCTGCCATGGTCATGCTTCCCAGCCTAAGTTCAAAGAACTCCTGCATTTTCTTGTCATAGAAATGCTCTGAGAGGTACTCCTTCTGGATATGCTTCTTGAATTGCTTCCAAGTGATCCTATTCTCATTAATATGTTAAACTTGCTTAGTTGATCCCACCATATTGCATGTTTCCCATGTAAGTGGTAGGTGGAAATTTTGGCTTCCATATTTGATGAATAGTTGTGCAATTGGAAATATCTCTTGAGTCCAAGAAACCATGCTTTGACGTCATCTTCCCTTTCTCTTTCACCATCAAAGGATGGTGGCTTGAGCTTCCTCAACTCTCCTTGCAAACTATCCACCTCATGTCTCCTTCTTTGGTTCCTAACAGGAGACACCTTTGGACTGCTTAAGAAATATTCAGATGCATAAAAATTTATTGTTGAGTAAGGAGGCGAGTGGTGTCTATGATCTCTGCTAGCACTTCTGGAATAACCTTCTCTTCCACAATCATCTCTTCTTTCATGGCACCTGCCTTCTTCCTCTTGATTTGAGCCATTCTTGGCTTGACCTTGCAACTGTTTAATATCTGCAACACTTGAGCATTTATCTGACTTTTCTCTCTCATCAATCTCTCGTTGTCTGCCTTGTAGCTCTGCACTTCTATTTCCAAACTCTTCACAGTTTCTAGCAATGTTTCTTTCTCCCCTCGACCCTTGTGTTCGTTGGATTATGTCTCTACGTTTCCAATTCTAGTATTTTGGCCTTTGACCTCTTTATCATGGCTAGAGGCTCCCTCACCTTCTTCCATTTCTTCAATACGCATTCTGAGTCGATAAGTTTAAATCCCTTAATTCTACAAAATGTGCAAGTGACCATTTTGTCATAATTAAGCATATGATAAACAAAATTTGTCAATAATTCTACAAATCCTTCCAGCTCGTGAAGAATATATATAATTATCACTTGCAAGTTATCCCTGAGCTGATACAGAAATCAATTATGCAGAGGCTCTTCCTTCAAACCACTTTCCCAAGTGGCCACAGCTCTAAACCGTGGGCCAAACCCTTCATGGCTCTTTTTTGTGCTAGAATTATTATATCTGAGATCGTGTGGTTTAAAATTAATCAAGGGATTAGATCGACGATCAACAAGAGCTCCGGGACTACGGGATTTGGGAGTTCTAGACTGTCCACACTCTCAACCTTTCTGGAGTGCCAAGTATCTGGACTATAGGATCTGTTTCCACATATCTTTTCTCGACCAACAACTAGGATTTTCTTCGCAGCTCCGGTCTTCGAGGCTTTCCCAAGCACCTCTCCATACATCTCCTAGAGTGTCGAAATATCAGAGGTCCTCTCCTTCCTCCACGTATCACCTCTTGATCAACGGTTGAGATTAACTCCAGCCTTTGGGAGTTATCGACTCCAAGCATACTGTAACTCAAATTCTATGGAGTACCAAGTCTCCAGACCCTGGGATCTTGCACCACGTGTCTACTGTAATCAATGGTTGAGATGGACTCTGGACTTCAGGTCTTCAAGAGTCCTCAACCCCAACTTCTTATGCCTTGAATCCCCCTGAGTGCCAAGTCTCCAGGCTATGGGATCTACTACCATGTGTCCTCTCCCAATCAACGGTGAGGATTTACTCTGCTCTTTGGAGCTTCGGGGGGTTTCACCTTCATCACACTTCATTCCTCTAGAACGTCGAACTAGTGAAATCCCAGAGTCTTCATCAGTAACTAAGCACCGAGGGGTGCTATGTGGCAGACAAATAAGGCATGGACATGTGGCCCTATCTGATAGGTGACACGTGTCATATACCAACTAGCACGAACGATCTTTGAAAAACATGAGACACGGTGACACATGGAAAGCATCAAGTGTGTCCACCTCACCCTAGGTGACATCAACAGAGCACGTCACTCTAGTGCCTCACAACTTTAGAACTTTGGGAGACTTCTCCACACTACACCACAAAT
Source organism: Picea mariana (assembly GCA_032191745.1). Classification (NCBI taxonomy): domain Eukaryota; kingdom Viridiplantae; phylum Streptophyta; class Pinopsida; order Pinales; family Pinaceae; genus Picea; species Picea mariana. Next base: position 147,817 of record JASDQU010012346.1, read on the forward strand.
CCCCCAAACGTCAAATTCATTAATAGGTTGATCTGTGGACATGTGTCCTTAAACATGAACAATCTGGATTTACTCCAGAGTCCGGGACTTCGGAGGTTTTCTTTGTCTGGAAAAAAAGAAAAAAACTCACCTAAAATTGTCGATCCCCGACCATCACTCATCGACAATCGAAGATTTTCTGTGTCCGGGAAAAAAAAAAAGAAAAACTTCACAAGAATCTACCGATCCCCAACCATCGGTCCTCGACAATCAGAAATTTTAAGAAAAAACTTCACCAGAATTTGTCAATCCCCAACCATCGATCCTCAGCGATTGGATATTTTCCTGGGTTGATATTCAACCCTTCATCCAACTCGGTGATCCTCAGCCATCGACCGTCGACGATTTTTTTTGGTGAACTTCCACACTTAGAATTTTTGACAAAACCCCAAGTGAATTTGGTCCGTTGATCTCTCAGCCAAGTTGATATTGACCGTTGTTTTTATCCAACTCCCAAAAAATCAAAATGAATACAAACTGTGGATGTTCCTCATTTTTCAAATCACCAAATCAATCCCAGCCGTCGATTTGGTAATTTCTCCAAACTTTGTAGACATTCAAATTTTTAAAAATTTTCAAGGAAGAATCGAGACCATTGATCCAAGATCGAACATAATATCAACCGTCGATTTTCCAAACTCTATCCAGCATTACAACAGTCATTAAAACTCAAATTGTTCGACCTTCTAAGTCAAATTTGGCTCTGCAACCTGCAGATCGAATCCATTAGCTTCTTAGACAATCCTAGAATCATTCAAATTCATATTCGTTCACGAATTTGGAGGATTTCACTCAAATGTTTCCACTGTTTTTCCCCGAATTCACCCAGATATATAAAATATGTGACAATGAATCTTCCTGATTCACACTTGTTATGGCCCATAACATTCTGGTGTTTGAACCAGAATATCCGATATCAATTTGTAACATACCCAACCTCCCACAGGCCATAAATGTCACACCAAGAACACACCTCTTAGCTAATTTTGAATCTCTAATAAAAGTTAATTAATAAAGAAGCATGAAATACATACATGCAATGATCAAGATTCATACTACAACAAAAAATACATGCACAATATACCATGCACAACATTAACTAGCGAGCATGCATATTATAAGTACAAATATTAGGTATGATAATTTAATACACAGTGGAAATAAATACACAAGCAAAGAAACCATAACAGAGAAGTCTTATATTTTATAAAAGAAGACACCAACTGGCTAGATACCAAGGACATTCCACCCAATCGTAGACATTGTTGTTTCAAGTCTCAAAAACAATTTCACCCCCGATCCAGGGCTATGAATCTACAAGGACGGTTCCATAGTGTTACTTAGATTCCCAAACCACTCTCACAAGATTATCCAACACTCACAACAATCTAAGTACCCAACTCTCTTCTACCCAGCCTGCGCCACCCAAGAGAATGGACCTCCACCATTCTCTGCCACACAGTACCTCAGGGAGTCGTTCTCCTTCCAGAGCTCCAGTGCAGCTGGTCCAGAATCTCCATGTTGGGACTCTCAAGATTCGCAGCTATGACCAAATCTGAACACAGGCTAAGCATATCATACATGTAGGCCTCAAATCATGGCTAGATTACACCAACAATCTCTACAACCCACAAACTCATGGATGTTCTTCAACAGTTCGTCTTCCTTTCCCAAGCCAAGACACGAAAATGAGGAAAGATGAGTGGGTGACAGAAAGTAATGGAGTGAGACTCCATGAGAGAGGAATAATGGTGAACAAATCGGGTGAATGAACATGTGAGGTGACCAACAACAACACCAAAATGGGGATGGAATGAGAGTGAGCGAATGACCAAAATGAATGAGAGAATTAGCCAACCGGGGAACCCATTCCATAGACCAGGGACAGTTTTTTGTAATTCATGGGTTTCAAGAACCTCTTGGCATTCCCCCAAGAGCTCACGTAATTGATTTCCCTCCCATTACACAAAATGGGTAATTAAAGAAATTAAATAAGAAATTGTCCCCTTAATCCCCCTCTCTTGTGGAATCATAGCCCCCTATAACTCTAGTCCTTGTCCTTCTAGCAGCCAACGATGTATTTATTATTTATAATGGTCACACATTACATTTATTAGGCACACTAGCCTTTTTATAATTGTTTGGGCACTATGGCCTCTTAGCAATGTAACAATACATTATTTAATATGGGGGATCAAAACCGGGGGTTCTCTTTCTTAAACCCAAGTTTTGATGTTAGCTAAGTCATCATCTTATTCTGAAAGTCACTACCATGGTCTGTGACAATCTCCTTTGGAATATCGAACCTAGCTACAATCTAGTTGAAAATGAAAAGCGTAGTCGTTTCTCCATCATTACTAAATGTCAGTATGGCCTTGACCCACTTAGTGAAGTAGTCTATTACCATGATGATGTAACAATTCCCTCTAGATGAAGTCGGGTGGCATGTAGTGAAATCAATCCCCCACTTAGTGAAAGGACCAACCACGACAACTGGAAACATGGGAGAAAAGTGTGCATGCATCTTCCGAGAGAATATATGGCATGGGTGACACTTCTTTACCACCTCTACACAATCTTTGATCAAAGAGGGCAGAAGCATCTAGTGCGAAGAATTTTTTGGGATGTTTCCAACCCAAACAAGTGACCGCCACATGCTTCAGTGTGACAATCATTCAACACAAGCTTTGTCTCTTCGTGAGTGAGACAATGAAGGAGAATGCAATAATATCCTCGACGATATAAAGTATCATCGATGATAAGATAGTTCCACGCTTGATGGCGTATTCGATGACACTCATCGTAAGAAGCAGAGGTAGGTCACTTCAAAGTATGAAGATACACAAGTATATCACCATACCAAGGGTATGAAGATGAAATAAGGGAAATATCCTCATTGATTAGTGAATCTTCGAGAAAATTGTTACCACTCTCGACCAGAAGTTCTAAAATTAGCTCAGCAAATACCAAGGACTTTTTAGACTTTGTCGAAACAAAGTCCAATTCAAATTATTGATGGATGACTATCCATTGATTAATTTTCTTGTTGATGACCCTTTGTGTCAACACATATTGAAAAGGGTTCACAACAGCTATGGTGATGGTATTGTGAAGTAGAATGTAATGATGGAACCTTTGAACAGCATGGATTCTTGCCAAAGCCAATTTCTCAACATGGGTGTAGTTGAGTTCCGGTATGACCAAGCCTCAGCTAAGATAGTAGATAACATTCTCCTTGAGCGTGTCATTCTCTTGAACCAAGACCATGCCAATAGTAGACTCTACCAAATCCAAGTAGAACAAGAAATCCTTGCGATAATCCAGAGGACTGAGACATTAGAGCATGTTTCAATGCTTTGAAAGAGTGTTGATCCAGTTCATTCCAAAAGAATGATACCCCTTTTTTCAAGAGACACATAAAACCTTTAGTAATTTCAGCATATGTTGGCACAGGGGCAGACCCAGGGTTCAATGCTTCAACAACGTACCAACAAAACCATAACTATTGGCCCTTTCGACAACACCTGTGAAGCAGATGAAGTCTCACCTGAGGTAGAGGTAGGGGTGGTTGCAGGACTCTAGTGTCTGCAACCTTAGCTAGGACATAGATCTATGATTACACCACTCTAACAAGAACTTAGCAGTTAACATTCATAAGTATTTAACCCTTATTCACATAGAAGATCCAAACCTTAATTACATAGCAGCTTAGTGTTCTACTAGATCTAACACATTCAAGCACTTAGCATGGAGAGATAGATCAGATCTAACATTCATTCGCATTACCAAGCACTAAGATATTATACCAGATGCATCACACATAAATATATCGACACTAAGCATAAATCACATCACTAACATACAACCCTAATGCACAAATCAACCATAACACAGGATATACGTGGTTCACCCTAGTGTGGGGCTACATCCACCAACTCTTCTCTTCTTTATTATCTTCTGTCAATCTTCTACAAGAACAGATCCCAAAAACCCTACTCTGCATAGGACAGGAGATCTGTCACCTCGCCAGATCCTCCTTCCCCGAGTTAGGTCACAACACAAAGCCTTCTTACACAGTCTATACACAGGCCTCTTACAATCACTTGCACTTAGCTCTGCAAGTATTAATAGATAGTATGCACAAAGCATCCACAACTATTCGCACTTAACACATTGGCCTTCACTTGCCCCCTACTTCCATCACCTACATTTCTATTTATACATTAAAAAATGGGCCTAAACATGGGTAAACTCATGGGCCGACATCCCATACCCGTTACATAGACCCTAATCCCAAAAACTACAATAAAAAGAGGCCAAGATCCTGCGATCTCTTCTTTGACTTGTGATCTACCTTTGACCAGCCTATCGAAGTCCCAAAATAGGTCAAACATGACCAAGGATCTCCAAAACTTGGTCAAGGGATAACAGGCCCCCAACACTCACCTGTGACTCGTCCCAAGTCACTCTGGTCTGGGTAACTCTTCCTCAAAAGCCTCGAGCTTGGCTCAAGTTGCTTCGACCTATTGTTGCTCCAAGGCATTCTGCTCGGCGAATTCTTGAATAACTTCATCATTCATAGGTCCCTCTAATCGTTGTTCTACTGAAGTGACTACTTGTTCCAGCTCTACTCCTCGACCTTCAATCTCCTCAAAAAGTAGGCAAGATGCATCCTGGACTGGTTGGAGCTTCTGAGTCACTTCCATGACTTTGCTTTGTATGGCATGGACCTATTATTGAGTCATGCGTTGTTCTTGGGATATTTGCATCCTCTGAACTGCTAACAGGAATTTCAACTGCGCTTCTACTGTTGTTTCTTGTTGCTTTGCTTCCTTGAGCTATGACTCCAGTGTCTTCAATTCATCATCCTCAGTAAGGTGCTCATAAGTCTGCGCACTATGAATTCTTAGCTTTTTACATTCTGTGGCTAATGCTTTCATCCTTTCAACTGCGCTCTGGGAAGTTTCTTCTCTCTGGTCTCGCACTTCCTACAGAGTGCTTGGCACTATTTGTAGCTCTAGTTCTGTGACTCTCTGTTGAAGTTGTTGAATGGCTTCAGCAAGCTTCATGACTTTATTTACTACCGGGTCTTCTTCCATCTTCTCCAAGCCTGTCACAGAGTGAAGTGATATGTTGATTGCTTCTTTAACTCTGACCTGCTCCACGAGCAGCTGTTCTTTCTCCTATTGGATTTGTGCTTTATTTTCTTCGAACTTGGTTTGAAGGTCGTCCTTCTCCTGCTGCGCAAATTGGTGTTACTCTATGATTTCCTCTTATGCTTGCTTTAGGTCCACTGAGGTATGTTCTTTTTCTTCCTACACGTGATGAAGGTGAGCTTCAGTCACATCAACTATTCTGCGGAGTTGGGTAGGCTCATCTCCCAACTCTGGTTCTTCTGGTGGCGAGGTCACAATGGACACTATGCGACTGGAGTGAAGGACTTGTTGTACTCCTCTCAGCTATCTCTCAATTATATCATACATGGCTTCTTCTTTAGCATCAGTTCTCTGCAAAATATCTTCCGAGGCATCGGATATAGCTGCGATAATGAAGTCGAAGTCATCAACTGTGAGTACAGTCTGTAGCTTCGGCTTACTTGCTTTGGACTTCTTCCGTGATATAGGTTTCATTGGGGAAACCTTTCTTTTCTTGGATGTCTCTGCCTCTTCAAGAGGGTTCCTAGGCAGTGTTACTTTGCCTTTATTTTGCTTGCCTTCTTCCCCTTCTTTTTCTTCTTTGTCCACTTCGTCGTCTCCTCCTCCGCTAGGTGAATCTGATGCAGTCTCTTTTGATGTGCTGTGTATTTCCTGTACATCTTCCTTATTTTTCTTCCTGCTACTGTTGGGTGCATCATACTCTTCACGAGTAACCACCGGACTTCCAATGAGGTTGGGATCGGACAGTGCTACCTGGTCGACTGGTATAAGAAACTCTGCGGACCATTCCTTGGTGATTTCTTCCAGGTCCTCCTCTGTGAGCTTGTAGTAAGATTGAATCTCTTCTTTACTTTTCTCTGCACACGTAGTAATATAAATAAAATGACTATCTGTGCGGAACTTCATAAGGGGCCTAAACCTGTCTAGGGTATTCAACATCATATGAGGGAAAGACTCAATATCCCTCTTCAGCTGCAGGTAGTAGGTATGGAATATTGCGTTCGAATGCCATTGTTTCCCCATATCGCTTGAATACCAAAGTGTGGTGAACTTCACAGCTAGTGGCTCGAATGGGTCAATGTCAGGGAAGGTTGCACCTTCCAGCATCTCCTAAGTAGTAAACGTGATGAGGATCAGCAGCCAGCTAAAATGGAACTCATAGCCCTGATCGTGAGCTTCGCAACAATCCAATTCTAACTGGCTAACTAAGTAACTAGCCCAGTTCATCTGGAGTCCTTCCATGCATTTTCCAGTGAGGTCAACGACAAATCCTATGACTTGCATGGGTCTGTTCTTTCTTACTGGATTATTAGCAATCAACTGGAAAGAAAGGTGCACTGCGTCATTATAAATGGAGGATACCTTGTAGCCTCACGTCCCTTTCTCTACATTGTTGTAGGTGTCTTTGATCTTTTGTGCCAGGGCGCGGTTTGCAGCCTTCCTTGGATAAAAGTCTTGCAGGTCTGGCCTCTGCAAGCTCAATCGATGGTGATGCGTTTGTCTAACCATAGATACCCGCCATGGAAGCACGCCAGCAGGCTCTTAACGCACTTGTTAACCTCCTGGTGCCTTCCAAAATGTGGTATCTTCATCTTATTCAAGACAGTGGACCTCGCGATGTCCATAGTCCACAGCTGGGGGATGATCTTTGACTTCTTCCCCTTCGTCTTGGTCAAATATTTGTGAGGTGTGATCATTTCATAGATCTTGCATTCTCCTAGGTTATAGTCACTGATATTCAAGGTTGGAATCCTCTCCAACTACGGTCTGACTACTTGTATTCCCTTTGGAAGATACGCAGTGATGAATGTGTAGTCGAAGTCCCTCGAGACACTGTCACGACTCACCACACCAGCCAAGGTTGGGATGTAGTCGGGTAGGATGGATGGAATTAGCTTCGCATTTGCCAAGTCATCTCGATGCTTGGTTCTTTTCTCAGTCGCAGCTCGAGATGGTCCAGATCCACAAGCAGTCGACGTGGAGGTTTGCACTCCTCGCGTCGATGAGGCTTTGATGCCTGTGGACATCACCTTCTCGGCCATGAGGTCTATTACAATCTCTTCGATGGATTTTTCTGCTGGGCTAATTTCATCTGACATGCACACTCGAGATCTAATATCTCGGGTTGATGAACAATACTCACTGTAACAGAATATATGGCGAGGTCTCAATGATCACTACAAGAAATCAACTAGTTGTATGTGGGCTCAGATAAACACAATTGGAAAAAGTGTTCTCGGTTCAACGCTCGACGAGATAAATATATAACACTGTAACGGGTTCTTTCAACAGGTCACTAAGCCTTATTCAATGTAATTCCATTCATTATGGCATGGTCCCAATGGTCCAATGAAAAATTTTCAGGCCATAACTGCTTTCCTAACCATTCAGGAGCATCGATCTAACGGTCATAATGCCTCCAACAGTTATATTTCTCTGCCATGGCGAAGTGCCATTCTGTTTTGCAGTGATATTCTGGCAAAGTTAGAGTTCTGGAAACCTTTCTTATGCGAAGTATTCTTTGGAACTTCTTGCAATTTTTCTAACTTTTCCCTCTTCTTACTGAGCTTTCTAGCCTTCTTTCCTATGATCTGAATCATTGAATTCCTCTTTCCATTAGTGTTCTTATCTCCTCTTGGCATGATAACTTTGCACTGTGGAGGGTCTTTCATAGGATTCAAGGGTAATACTTATTCTCTTTCTGGGGTAGGTGCTCTAATCTCTTATATAAATAGGTGTCTCCAGTCTTCCTGTGTCCTTTCAACTTCGACATTCATATCTTTGGTCCTTATTAGCTTCGACTAGTTCTCTTGTTCTTCTAGTAAGTGCGCTATTCTCCTAGCCATGAAATATCATAGTTATTTCTTTTCCTATTCTATATCCTCCTCTTCTTGTTTCCTTTGTATCTGATCTTTCTCAATCTAGGTTTTTCCTAGCAAGATAGCAAATGGGGTGTTGTTCTCAACAAACTTAACGATCTCAAATTCTTCTTCTGT